>JAQGAE010000061.1:0-65719 GCA_034696685.1 Julus scandinavius | reverse complement strand
TTAAGCTTTACTCGACAAATGAGAAACTGCTCCGCTAAACCACGCCCCCAAAATTCAAAGCGCCGTTTCTCGACTAATAATGGCTTCATTTTAGAGCTGTTTGGTGTTTTAGAATGATATTCGTCTCATCTTTCATAATCCGCAGTAAAAAAAACAAGTTTTAAGATTCCTTGCTATCAAAACCCGAAACAATCATTGTTTTTGCTGGTTTTTTGGTGCTGGAGAAAAATCTCTCTAAAAAGTAAAAGTTTTTATAGCAGATTATGAAAAAGAGGGCGATTTACTGTCTAAAAGACCAAAACCTGCGATGATCGAGTCATTATCAGCGGAGTTACAGCGATTTTAACATTTCCTCGAAATATGATTGACAGCTCGGTTTTACCACGCCCCCAAAACTTTAAAGCGCTGTATTTCGGCTAAAAATCGGTTGTTTTTCAACCCGTTTTTCAACGCTCGAAAAAAGCTTAGAAAGCATTGATTTTGAGGGTTTTCAGGCTCTGGAGAAAAATCTATTTGTCGGAGCGTCATTTTGAATGAATATTATGAATATTATGTTACCCAATTTCAGGAGAAGTTTTATAAGTCATGAAACACATTTGCGTACATAATTTTCCAGTAATTGAAAAGCATGAACTTTCATACCTTGTCATTAAGAAACAACTTTCGCTGGTAGATGACGAGCAAGTTGTTGGAACCAAGCACTCTTCATATAGTATTCCTTGGCAAAAATCTTATCCAATCTTATACAAGAGTGGATTTTTGTTTAAGCGTGTTGTTTGTCAGGTCAATTTAAACATGGCGATCACATGTTTTAAAGTGGTGGGAAGTGTGAATGTCTTAATATCCCTTATGTCCCTAAGCCACACTGCCAAAACAGTACTTTCCATCCTGCCATCCCTAAAATTCTGATCTCAGATCTTTGATGAGGTGCAAGACTTTTTTAAATTTCCACCAGCTGATAATTAATGAAGATGTTTTTCCGTTTTTATTCACAACAAGTGATCAGAGGGCCTCGAATAATATACAAGTATACAGACAATTTATTCTTAAAATCCACAATTACATACTTCAAAAAAGGGATTCTTAAAATAATTACATATCAAAGTAAAAAAAATACATATATATGTATATAATTATGATCGACATGCACTAAGTTTTTAAAACTTGTTTGAAAATGTTCCATTTTGCAAATTCATCAGCCTCCTGCAAATATTCAGAAAGAACGCATTATTAATGAATATTTGGTTATTGAACAATTTTAAAAAACGAAATACAACAAGTTTCAGATCACTCAACTCCTTAAACGTTTAATCCAAATCATTTTGGCACATTCCTGATAGCACGTGACATGCATTGTGTGCAAATGTGTTAGGCATATGCAACATGTAGTATAACTGTTGTTTCTTTTTATGCTTGAAAATCACAATTTTAAAAGTCTAATTTCCTCAAAGACATTTTATGAAAGTATGACCAATATTCAGGAAATATTGTTTTTCATTATGTCTTGTAAAACTCAAATAAGCTGCTAAAATCTCTTGGTTAATTTTTAATATCAATTTTAATTTATTTTAATATTGATTTTCTAGATTTAACGGGCCTTAAAATAATTACCACCCGAACAAAAATCGCTTATATTCACCAATTTTTTTCTTCAATTTATTTGTGTCCTCCTACGCATTGAAAAAAAGTTGATCGCCTTCATGTTGCTGAATTCCAAAAATGAAACAAAAAAACTTCATGCAGGCAAACAATTAACGGTCAAGGTCCAAATTCATGTTTTCATGTTTCCACTATGTGTCAATAATAATAATTTACCGATAAAACTTTTATTTTATTACAAAAATGAGCATGGTGGCAGCAACTGTACATGAGCCCATAATGCAATACTCTAAATTTAATAATAAGATCGTAATGAACGCATCAATTATTACCATGGCATATATTCACTTGTATTTTAAAAATACATGTATTTAAAGCTTGTTACTATCACACACTCACCACTTTTACAGGATTATATGCGTAAGGTAACAGTTTTTGAGAAATATATCCAATGCAAGATGGCTAGAAGCTCTCCTCCGTAAATTTTATTCCTTTAATTGTCTTTGAAATATAAAACCAATTGTTACTAAAATCAAGGACCCTATTGGATTTCTATACTTGTTATACATGTTTTGTGAATGTATTTCCATATGCAAGACTGAACAAACGAGACTACTCCTACCTGTTATCAATGTTGTTATCACATTTCGTATTGAAACAACGTCTTCAAACGATCGCCACCAACGATTTGAAAACCAAGTTGGTTATGCCGGCTTACGTCGTGTCGGCTGTTGGCGCTACCTGTTGCTTTAAAAACATTGCAATCGCAGGACTCCGTAATTTTCGGCTGTTTTCGCGCCATAATGTCATTATTTCTTATCGTGAATTTTTAAAGTGTATTTATCGAAATGGTTCAAATTTACGTGAAACTGTGAGTTTATTTAGTTACTAACATATTCTAATTAATATTACAACTATGAGTCAAGGTGGTACTCGAGGGTGAACTGATGGCGGGAGTGCATGCGAACTTGATACAAATTGAAATGCGCATTTCATTGATTAACAGTTTTACCGTATCATTGAATTTTGCAGATCTCGAAGCAACGGTGAATTGAAAGAATATGCTATTGTTGAACTCCAAGGAGACTTGGAGTCTAAGCAGAATTTAGGCCTTGCTGGCAATTTTGTAGGCGACCTTCATTTCACTAAAGATGCAAGTATATGGACGTTGACAATTTGTTAGATTAATCTATAGCATCGATCTTATGTTACATCACTTCAAATTGCAGGATACACCAGTGTTAATAATAGGTCATCACATTTTGTATGGCAAATGTGTTAGCCTCGATAAACCCCTTGCAGTGATGAGAAAGTCCCAGTCCAATGGTCTGATTGGTGAAGACAAAACTAATAATGATTCTAGTAAAAAAACTCCCACAGAATACCATCTTCAAGCTGTTGTAAAGAAGAAAATAATTTTCAAAACTAGGCCCAAACCAATAATTGTTAATGTACCGAAAAAAATTTGAAAGTCTTAATTACTTGTCTAGAAATAAATTATATTTTTAAAAGTTTTAAGGTCATTCTGCTTTTTTCTTTATTTCAGGCAAGCAAAAAAACCTGTACAAAACAATACTTTACACAGTTGCTGTAAACAAAAAGCAATATCCAAAGTATAAAAGTATTTCATGCAATTATTGCTAGTGCATATGTGCACATCCAAAATAATGCCCATAAATTGGCCCAGAGGAGGAAAATGTGGAATGATTTCATAGTTTGCTCATTTTGCTCCCAAAAATAAACAGATAAAATTTGGTTATTTCAGTTTGATGTGTGCCTAATTCAATAGGAAATATAACAAGGCATACACTGTGAAAACGACTGCAGCCAAGGCCCCAATCATTAATCCAGCGTCCTAAAAAAATATCAAGAAATATTTGTTTAATTAAACGAGGAATCTTAAATTGTTCCATAGGGTTTTGAAAATTCTGTGCACATACCTTATAGGTGGAAAGAAGGCATTGTTTTGCTTGAGATTTCTTCTTAGTTTCTTTGAGATCTGCTTTACTTTTCCTTGTATCTTGTTTACCTTTGAAATGCATATATAGTGCATGCAGATAATTTACTCAGTAATGCCTTTAATTTTTTTAAAGATGCTAATTAGTTTACCTATTTGTTTCCTATATTGGTCTATTGGAGGTCGATGGGCTTGCCCTTGCACATCTTTACTTTGACGTGGCATGATCTTTTTGTATGCAATTAGAAATACATTTATATTATGGTCTAAACTGCAAACTACAAGGTCACAATAATAACTCCTACAGTGTCATCAATTATACATTGAAAACATCAGCTTTTTTATATTATGTGTATTTGATATATATTTCACACTATATAATTGCCATACGGTATTTAATTTATCATACACATATAAAAAAAAATACAACAATAAACGAGTAGTTTTATGGGAGTACGAGACGTTGCTACTTACATTTCAAAATTCAACACCGTCGGCAAATTCGTCTGCTTTTGGCTTCTGCTATTTTGCTGCATTGAGGAAGAGGTAAGGATAATTCCACTCGAGTTCACACGTTTTTTTAAGTACATTTGATATTCATTAATATAGTTTTACACATTGCCCTTTAATATTCAATTTAGATCGTTCTGATAATATATGCTACGTGTTTAGATTAATTACAATTACAAGTAGCTTTCTTTGATAGAATTTTGTGGTGAAGTTGATCATCACGTGTGTGTTTGTGTTGTATTTAATATCAATTTTCTTATTCCACTAATTGGGTGTATGCAGCACTATAAAAATAAATTTGGCACTGAAAAATAAAATGAAAACCCATTTTATTTAATAGTACACTCATTATTAATGTGTAACATATATTTCACCAAAAAATCTCGAAATCAATCACGTTTAATATACTATATATGTTTATTTTAATTTGAGAATTTTTATTAAAATAAAAAACTTGAATTTACATATATATAATTTTCTCTCCCCTCCATGCACTGAGTTGGTTGGTTTTTTTAACATAATATTAAGTGTGTCCCTTTTTAGCAAATCTCCAATGTAATCTCCATGTACCGTATGTAAACCATACATTTTTGCAGTTATTTATCTTCACAAACTGAAAATGTGGGCAGCGTGTAATCAACACTCGTCTTATTTGCTCCGGCCACTCGTGTTCCGTAGCTTCCTCTCGATACGTAATGCTGCCACCGGAAAAGTAATCCCAGCCGCATTTATGTGGCACGGCACGTTAAAATCCAATGACAAAACTGCCATCATTGATGCGCACGGCAGTCATTCCTTCGAGAGTCTCCAAAGGCGCAGCTTTAAATTGGCAAAAAAAATTGCAACAGTCTGCAAATGGGAAAGCAGCACGCAACATTCATCTAAACACGTAGCATTCCTTTGCCCCAACGACTCCTCGTATGTCGTGACTCTGTTAGCCTGCTGGATCAACGGGGCCACTGCCATTCCCTTAAGCAAATCCCTTCCAGTTCCAGAGCTGGAATACTACATCAAAGACAGTTGCAGCTCATTAGTGGTTTCGACTGATGAATTTTTAGAACCGTTAAGCGTGCTTTGCTCGCATCTAGGGGTTCCTTTTCATCTGCTGGAGAAAAACGACTTTTTGGATCAAAATAATTCGGAAACCGAACAGAAACCAGAAGAGCCCGATCATATAAAAAAAATATCTCGGCATATACCAGCGCTGGTCATTTATACGAGCGGCACGACTGGTCCTCCAAAAGGAGTTGTGCTGACGCATGGGAACGTAAATTCACAAATAGAAGGATTGGTGCAATCCTGGCAAATGAGTAGGTTGGACACCAATTTACACAGTTTGCCTTTGCATCACATGCATGGCATTGTGAATGCTCTTCTGGTCCCTTTGTCCGTCGGAGGGACCATTCACATGATGCCAAAATTCGACGCATTCAAGGTTTGACCAAATTTAGTTCCGTTTGTTACATAAACATCTGAGAGCTTAATAACCCATAGCTTATCCCAATGTTTACTATTTAGACTTGGGAGCTCTTTACTAGCGTCGATACCAAGGTTCACCGAATTAATACCTTTATGGCAGTCCCAACAATGTACGTCAAGCTACTTGAAGTTTACGAAAAACAGTTTAGCAACAAGCCTGCAGTGAAGGAATTCATTAAAGCCATGTGCCGAGAAAAAATAAGGTGAAAATGTGTTTTCAGATTTCCATCTTTAACCAGGGTTGTAAACATAAGTAAAAGAGTATACCTATTGTTCATTTTGGTTGTTCCAAAAAAAAGTCAAATTCTTCAATATACTCAAGGAAGCAACACCGAATTTTTCAAACCTTTTATTTTCTTGCACACAATTCATCAGGTTAATGGTTAGTGGTTCATCTGCTTTGCCACAACCAGTGTTTGAAAAGTGGGAAGAAGCAACAGGACACAGACTTTTAGAACGATTCGGGATGACTGAAATAGGAATGGCACTATCCAATCCATTGAATGGACCGAGGAAACCAGGTATTGCATATGATATGCAAAGCAATAACCTATTTGAGAAACCGGAACTTAACATTCACAGACATGTATCGAATGTATAATTTTAGGTTGTGTTGGAACTCCCCTGCCAAAAGTGAAAGTATGCATAGCTAAACCAAATATATATTCCCCACATGGGTACGACGTTATTGCTGTGGGTGACGAACACCGCACTACCATATCCAAAGATATGGAGAAGGAAAGTGGGGAACTTTATGTCCAAGGTCCAAACGTGTTTAGCGAGTATTGGAAGAGACCAGAAGAAACCAAAGCATCATTCACATCCGATGGATGGTTCAAAACTGGTTAGTGAGGTGTATCGTGTTTTTGATTAGGTATAATGACCAGGTGTATGATCGCATTTCTTTCGTTTCAGGCGATGTAGTGCAATTTGTGGAAGGCAACTACAAAATTTTAGGTCGTCAATCTGTGGACATTATTAAAAGTGGAGGTTTTAAGATAAGCGCGCTGGATGTGGAACGCCACCTGCTAGCGCACGAAAGCATTGCAGAGTGTGCAGTGGTTGGCTTAGCGGACATTACCTGGGGACAGAAAGTCGCTGCCGTTATAGTGTGCAAACCCGAAAGTACTTTAACTTCGGAGATGCTTCGCGATTGGTGCAAATCGCAGTTGCCATCATATAGCATTCCGACTGTTATAAAATTCATTGAGAAACTTCCACGGAGTCCTATAGGAAAAGTCAACAAGAAAGATTTGTTACATGACGTTTTTAATGAGATAAAATCTTAAAATTATTCATATCCAGTGAACATTTGAATTGTAAATAATTTGAGCTCAAAAATTGAAATCATAAAATTATTTGTAGCACTGAAGAATCACAGATTTTCTATTAAAATCATTGTTTCAATTTTTACATCATTATTTGCTTTTTACCATGAGTCAATATGTTTGACAAAACTAAAAAAATCATAGAATTGCAACATGGCTTCAAAAGTATGCGGCTTTAACTGTCATTTTTCCCATTCTTTGACATGACTTGGATGGGAAGGCATTCTGAACAAAAAAAATATAGCTGGCATATCAATTAAATGTACGTTTATTCAATCGAATAAACTACCCATTTCAAATATTATCGGCATATTCGGCAATCCGAATCACCGAGCAAATTAACTACAGTAGAACTAAAATGTTTTAGCGCTGCCAAAACTGTTATTTTGATGCCGCATATAGCCAAAAAGAATCTTGAAATTTGGATTAAAATATAATCCTGAAAATTATTTTTTTTTGTTTTTACTAATTTTTATTTTTTTTTATTTTTTTATTTTATTTATTTTTTTGTGGTAAATTCTGCCGTAATGACGCAACGTTATTATCATACTATTTCTCGAAATTACGGTTTTGTATTGGTCCATAATAAGGATAAGGGGGCACAGAGGTTTATATTTATCAAAAATATGCACACATTTGAAATAATCCTTTGGACTGATATTTTTGGTTATTAACCCTTTGTAAGCTTCCCCCAATCTATCACTGTCGTGAACACATGAGATGACTAGATAAGCAAACTGCGACTTATTAATTAAGAGTTTTAGCATTTGGTTCATGCCCACCTAAGTGTTAAGTGTGCTCGATTTAAAAATTAAAAACAAAGCAACAATACGCAGATTTGTAGAGAAATTAAAATCGGAAGCAAAAAGACATTATTTTGAGCGACTTAAATTTGCATGGGCTCTCCGAGAATATGCATACACTGAAAGTCAGAAGCATAACAATAAAACTCTTAATCTGAAGTTGACAATTTATAGCAGATCGTGCTCATCTAATTCCACCATCCTGAAGAGCGCATTTACTCGAGGTAAACAGTATACCACTACCACAAGACTCGAGTTTGGTGGTAGAGTCCAAATCGTTTCTCATAATTGGTGTGTATTTTTGCCACTAGTTGGAGATGCTTTCTATGCAAAGTTTATACTTCTGAGATTTGGCGAAATACGCATATATGATATGCATTAAATGTTAACCGAGCAAAATGCCAATGCCAATTATTTTGCAAGAAAGTGACTCCCATCTGGTAGCGATAAGAAATGCGCAATTGGTATAGGTGTATATGTGTGTGTGTGTGTGTGTGTATATATATATATGAGCTGTAGTAGTTCTCTCCAGCTAGGAAGCGGCCCTATATATCAGCAAACATTAGAATGCAGATCTTTAGCTCAACACACATCCAATATATACACACATATATATATACATGTGCAATCACAACACAAAATAAACACAAGTATGGAAAATAATATACTACCAATATTACACTCGAACAAAACACGTACCCGCACATTTACTCTCATACCTTACGTTGGCCAAAGCTACCGGTTCGTAGTATTTTTCACAGAGTCTTTACGATTTGTTTTTCTTTTTCTGCAAGTACTGGAAGGATGTCTTTGTGCTATCCCCGAAGTCTGGCTCGTGGATAAAGATGTATCCGTTTCTTGTACTGTTTGACTAAACCTTTGAACTTTATGAGAAGGCCTGTTTCTATTTTGAACGTTGTTTGGAGCTGCACAATCCCCACCATTGATGCAATTCGTAATCGATGTCGCACATTCGTTCAGTTCGATTACTTTAGCATCGGCAGCATCCGAACAATCTTGATTCCCATCCGAATCCTAAAATAAGTTAACCGTGAGAATTTATTTAATAACAGCAACAAATTAGCATAGGCTAAACAATGATAGTTGTGATAGTTTTTACTCACAAAATCGCTCATTGCGGAAGACGAACTCGAAGGAGCAGATGATGTCGAATGGTCCTCGCTGGAAGGAACTGGAGAACATGTGAGAGAATCGTCATCCTTCTCTTCGGCAGCATGACCTCCTCTAAAAATGTGTATACTGCATGAGGTTTTAATGCGTATGAAACTAAATTTGATTCAGTCCCAACTGATAGGCATAGCTTTATTATAAACTTATCAAATGTTTATTATTTTTTGCCCATATAGCGAACATTACTTTTTTAAATCCCATTACAATACAAAGTATTTACAAAGTAAATAATGGATTAAAAAAACACCTACCTTATGTTGTAGACTGTGTTCGGCAAAGCTCGGTTGTTGACAACACTTGCATATGTCTTAGGCATATTAATATTGGGTTTGATAATTTCAAAAGTAACCGGATAATTTTCCTTTATCCATTCTCGATATGTTACCACCTCCTTTGTTACTCGAACAATACGACCTAGAATGCTGTTGACACAATGAATGAAAATTAGCACAATGAAATCCCAGACTAATTTATTTCTATTTCATTGCAATTTAATCAAATACCTTTTCTTCACATCAATAAATTGATGGTTATGTGGTTGGGAGGCTTTAGTGAGTTCCATGTAAGCATAATCAAAGGCATCTTTTACCTTCAAGGCACCATAGGAACTGCGCCCTATGTCATTTTCTAAGTGTACAACAAAGCAATTGTTATAGTTTGCCAACTAATTATGCAAATAAATTCTGGAGGGAATTTTCGTTACCTGGATTCAGGGGATCTTCGATGTACAACAGTGATGGCCTAAACCCTTCAGCCATATCTTTCTGAGCAACATCTTTGGCAATGTAAGAACCCCCATCCTTTATTCTAATTCCCGTAGTGAAGTAGTTAAAATGGCGACCATAAAGCTCAAAGAATTCTATGAGCAGGACGCCCAAGTTAGCACTGGGGTAGCTTGTATCAGTCCGGCTATGTAACTGCAAAACAAAATATGTTTACTAAATAGCAAGCTATCAATGTAAGTGAACTATTTCGGCTAAACATACCTGCAGAAAACTGACTGTTAATAAAATAAGACTGTAAGAACTAATCCCTCCTGTGAACACTTCGTTGAGATCCCTTTGCAGGAGGAATTGCTTCAAAACGAAGACCAGTTTCTCCATATGTGGAAACTTCCTTTTATACTCCTAAAAATCAAATTAGCAATATTGATATCCAAATATATTGAATGAAATTTCAAAACATTGAAATTTGTGGCACATAAAGGTCTAAGAACGATGTCGGAGAGGGGATGTAACATTATTTTCATATTAATATTGCCAACCCACTCAAACATATCAAACATGTTCAAAAAATTGATTAAGCACTTTGTTTGATGTACCACTATGATATCAACACACCATTTTTTAAGGTAAATAACAGCCAACATTGTTTAAGGATACATTTTATAGATAAACAATATTGAAGTTTAAAACAAATATAACTTTTTAAACTATTTTTTGAAGCAGAAAAAACATGAAATAATCTAAGTCTGCTAATCGGAACATAATCAATCGATACTTATAAGATAATGGTAATATCACAACATCTTGATTGAAAACTAAACAATGACGATGGAAATATTTGTGTTGCTGTTCAATCTTAAAATCAGTTATCAGCTTTCACTAGTTAAAAACAGGTTGCTCTTGCCCTTTTGGTTTAGTGTGTTATGCAATTTTTTAAGAAAATACCTTTCATTGTTTTCTGTAACCAAAGTCAAATCAGCACATGTTATTACAAATTGTTTTATGGTTTCAATTAAAAACAATTACCTTTATTAACTCAGCACTTCGAAGTCCATTATTCATGTTAAAACTAATGTCAACTTTGACCTGCGTCTTTGCATCTGTTAATTTTACAATAGGCACCTTCAAATGTAAAAAAGACAACTGTCAAAATCAAGCTTTACATAATAACTTTTTTTCAACTAAATTATGACACTAACGTGGCTTCTATTTTAAATGGAACTTTCAAAACCAAACTTACTGAAGCTTTGTCCAAGACCTTAATTGAGTCCTCAATGGCAATCTCGTGTTTTAATAATTCGCTCTCCAAAGTTCTCAATGGCAATGTCTCCCATTGGCCCATAACAACTAAATCAATATCACTGAAAAAAAATGGTAAGGCAGTGTTAAAATGATAAAATGTTTCGATTTTAATGATATGCACAAATATAAGAAACAAAAATACAAACCTTGTTGACAAGTACAGGTCAGTGCAGAAGCTACCAAATATTTGCACCTATGATTAAAAGGAATAGTAAGATTAGTAAGATTGTGTTGAAAATAATGCTGTATAGTCCATAACTTTAAAAAATATTTGTAAAGACAATATTAAAAATAGCAAAAGGGAGCCAGTACAATTAAGATTACAATATTACTTTTGCACATTAATCTTAAATGCCCAGAAAAGATATCCTGCTTTGATAACAATCTGCTTCCTGTTTCAAACGCCTTTTTGCAAGAAAATCTGCATACAAACGAGAGCGTCTTGCAACCCTTTGCTTAAAGGTTTGTGTTGAAAAGGATTGGTCCTTTTAAAAGAAACTGCAAAATAACTGTTCAACCAACCTAAGAATACCTTCCAAATTAGAAAATATTTCTCAGTACATAAAAAAGAATTGGCGAGACAATGCAAGCAACACTCCTGAAGAGGTATGAGCGAGGGTGAGGATGTCTCGGCACATTGCATTACACAAGCGTCTCAAGAAATCTCCTCTCAAGTTTATTTTCAGCTTCTATTTAAAACTTTAAAGAGACACCTAGCAATGTAGCTCAAAACCTAACGGTGGCTAAGAACGCCAATATTTTGGTATTGTAACATTTAGATTAGATATCAGTTTAGATAATGTAAAATCAGGTTCCACTTATTTTTCATAACGAAACGTTTTTATTGATGTTTTCAATAAACAAATACTGTCAAGTGATGATATAAGCAATAACTGCTGATGTCTACCGTTTCCAGACTAGCAGATATTCTTTCTCAGTTTTTTTTATCAAAATGTTTTACAAGTTGTCTTATAGGGATACCCTTAAGACAAGTGCAGAATGTGCATCCAAATCTTTTTTTTTTAAAAAGTAGAAAATTGTATTCGTCATACAATCAACTGAACTAGCTAGAAAGCTTAGACTGCAATGCTTTCAAAGAGTTTCTAATGGAGAAAATCGGAAGAATTTACTTCTTGAAGAGAACCACGGAAACTGAATGACCATATAGTGGGGCTGTAGTACTATGGAAGTTATGCAACACGACGTTACGTAAAAAGAGAACCTTAGTCATTAGAATCTAAATTTAACATCGTGCAACTAACATAGATGAGTCAAATATAGAGCTTTGCAGCCATTGTTTTTTCCAAGAGCAGAAGCATTTCCTGAATTTGTTATCTATGACCTGCACGCTTCCTGTCAGCACATTCATGTAATGTTTAAGAAAATTAAATACAAGTTTACATCCCAATTTGCAACATATGTAACTTTTTCTAATTCACATAAACGCAAAAAATTAGTTCACAATATATTATGCCGTTCAACATCATTAAAAAATCTAGCAAAACCGGGAATTCCAAAATGACTGTCAATTCTTAGAAGAATATGAAATTAAGCAAACAAGAAAATCTGCACGGAAACCTAACCTAGTCTATATAGTAGAACAATAGCTTGAAGGAAATGAAACATCAAATACATTGGATAAGCGAAAGGCATGCAGCAATTTGCCTAACAAATGCCAAATGCATCCGCAAGTCTCGTTAAAACTCCTATTCGATAATGTGTTCGCCAAAACAAAAAGCTAATTAAAACTAACTGAAAAATTTCATAGCTCTTTTAAAAGCTTTCCAGTAACCCACTTTGCATTTTTCAAACCCGAAAGCGAGTCATTATTACACATTTTAAACAATAGCCTGCCAAAATCACGTTTAGAAGCACTTATGAATAGGCCAAAAAAAAAAACGAATTAAAAAGGAATGCCTGCCACTCATGAAACAAACAGCTTTTAATGAAATAATAAGCTATTTCGGCTTGAAATCGCACTGAAAATAGTAATTCAGTGCCGTGTGTAAAGCTGGTGCCGGAATCCCACATAGTTAAACGATCGAGACTGTGGCAAAACGTCCTCGCACTGCAGAGGCAAAGTTTATCCCACAATTTTAGTAGGAAGTTGATCGTTAGTGGGAAAGTACATTAACATTCCAAATGTGCTAAGCGATTAGATTCACAGTTTGTGTGTCAGACTGTCTCCAAACATAATTTGAGTGCAAATAATAGGTGGCTCCGCTCCGTGCACACTCTTACGTACATTATCTCTCAATAAATCGTCTTTCAGACTGTTTCAAATGAAAGAACACATGAATAGGCAATTCTTGAGCACAATGGCAGAAAAAAATTTGCATAAGGTGCCAAGCAAGCCATTGTATAATGAACTGAAAGCAATAAGAAATGTTGCGGCAATTAATAAATGCTGCCAAGCATTTGTATTGTACTTTTTGTGAGAAAATCTTCTGCTGGCTGTTTTTGTCCTACATAAAAAATTAGAGGAAATTAACACAAATTTTACCTCTATTTGAAATAACTAAATAAACTGCAGAACGTGGAACTAAATGCAATTTAAATATATTGCATATAGCACACCCACAAAACTGATGGAATATAAAAAGAAATGAAAGAAAATGCATAGAAGATTGAGCATACCAAATGCGTGCATTTTAGCATCACTGAATTGTATCAGATCTGTTTTCCATTTAGTACTAATATAAACTATTGACAACGGATGACGTTTTACATCTTCATTACAACAATTGAAAGATCAACGAATGTTGAAAAGCACAGACTCAACAAATAGGAAGCAGATGTTTATGCAATTATTTCGGATATAAGGGAGAGATCGGCTGAAACAAAAATACAGCTATTCTGATAACGGAAACTGCTTATATGCAAGCACCTGTATAAGTTGCCAATGTTATATTGCCGAGGATATAACTTTTGGACTGGAAGCCAAACCCTGGTGCTCATGACAAGAAAAATACACAACCTGCCTCAAATTTATCAAATATTATCGTGTTAAACAAATAATAAACCCGGTGCATCTAATAACCACTGTTGAAGAAAGACTACGTAAATAAATAACCAGTAGTTTATAATAGATTTAAGGGCAGACCTTGTGCTCAATTGCCCTTGGTAATCATGTGCATGACACAGGTATATCAAGCTTTCTAAATTGATTATTAGCAATCATTACTTCTGCATGTGGCCACAAGTCCTTGATGACCTTCTTTATCCTGTCCACTACATCATTGCGCATCATATCTTCTTCGGGAATCGGACGCATATAGTTATAAAAATCTTCTATTTCATAATGCAACCTGAAACAAAAAAAGAAATATTTTAATTCCTACATACATTAGAAAAATCGTATGATGTGGACAATATGTTCTTGCCATAGATTAAGTTATGACTTATTTCCACAAATCTTCGTTTACAAGTTTATGACATTGCCTCGATAGGATTTATGGTTTGAAGTCATTTGATAAGACTTGAGCAAATAGCCACAATTATTTATGTTAGTATATCTAAAAAGTTATTTTCTGCCATAAAATACAAAAGAAAGCACATTTATAACTACAATGTTCAGAAACAAATGTAGGTGTTTCAAATGCCATGTAATCAACTTCATCATTCAGCACTGCAATTCACTTCAATTACTCCAATTTTAAATAAACAGCTGCGAGAAAATTTGTTCAGAAAGTTAAAAAAAAAACACTGAAAATACTGATGTTTCACTAAATCTGCAAACATAAGAAGAATAAAAAACTGGATAGCACATTAGTATTTAGAAGACTAATGTAAAATGCATGCAAGTTACCTATTTACAAAGTATAAAACAACAGTTTGTTAATACAGACAACAAAAAGATCAAGGTTTAACATAATAGCCCCCATACAATGCGTAGGTTTCACAGCAAACCCAATTAAGGGGCACAACGAAATTATCATAAAATATCACCCACACACACACACATGGTATTTCTTTTAAACTTTCTCAACTTCTGGGAATCATACAATAAACTAACGTTTTAAATTTCAAAGAAATGTCTTATAAAAAAAATAATTCCATGCCCATTATGCAGTGTTAATGGTGCTTAGCAATGGTTGTGTGGGAACATCCTTTCTTATGTGAACCACAAAAACTGTACAGTTGTACGTAGCCAAAAGAATGTGTCTTCAAGCAAATGAAACCTTTAACCTAAACTAGTTTGGTAAATAATTTTCAAATTTCTTAGAAATGTTACCCGAGACTGAGAATGACAAGCAACAGGCTTGTAAAAGATCGTCCAATGAACTTGAACATAACCTAGAAATACACGATCAAATATAGCACAGAGAAGGACTGCAACTTGTTGCCAATTTTATCAAAGTGCACATTGCATAAGCTCCTGAAGAGTCAAAAATGATATTGTATAATATAAACTGGAACTAATCATGCTAATTTTGAAGACTATCAAAACTCCTTTGGCCAAAAAACCCCTAACATTTCACGCAGACCATAATGAGCTTTTGATAAAATGGGTTAATTGCAAACCATGTTTACTGCGCTGTAATGAGTGAACTTTAATTTAACATGATATGGACATAGTATGGTGATGAGCTTACCAAATTGCTTAGAAACGTGTTTTTTTTAAATCTAAATTGGAAAGTGTACAAACGAGGCTATTTATCATGTAAGGCTATTTGGCACAGTACTAACTAACGGCAGCAGGCTTTACAAAGAATTTTAAATACCGTTAATTAGTGTAAGCGTACTAATTAGGTACCTGCACGACAATGCCTAACATGGTATAACTATGGCCTACATGGACTTGTTGCCATTGCCAAGAGTTACATTCAGCAAGTAAACAAGAGCTAGCTAACATTGCCAGGAAGAATGCCATTTTACCATGGCACTAACCTAGGCCTACCCAAAAATTCTTGGCATGAGACATGTTATTTTGTTTCCCGTGTTCTGTCCTGGAAGTCCTAGTTCATATTATTGAGACTTTGCCAACGAATGAGGGGAAAAAAATCTCAGGAAGGAAAAATATCATGTCAGAATTCAGTTTCGCCAATTTAGTCTATTTACGAAGATGTTTAAATCTAAAAGCAGACGCCTAGTAGCACCTGAATATTAATAAGAAAAAGTTATTCAGGTCGCGTTAGCACAGTTATATGCAAATCAGCTCTTAATAACAGAGATGGTGAAGTGACATGCTTGCATATTCATTCTTGTTGCAATGAAGTAATTCATACAGGCAAACAAATAACAGTTCATCTTGCTCATTATTTGCTTTCGGATTAATGGAATTCTTCAGGCGTTTGGATTAAGAGGTGAATTTATTACATGGCAGATTATGACGAAAATCAGCCAATGTGCCATATATTAAGTCAATGAAGTAATCAGCAGAGCAATATAAAGAATTAAAATGAAGCCTGTAATTTATTTTGTTTTACATTGACCCAGAATAGACATGAAATAAAATTTAATAAGTGTTAAGAAGCAATTTTTAAACACACGATGTTTCTATTTACTGTTATAAGAACTTAAATCATGCTAAGCTGTTAACTTCGTAGTCTGCAAGGACATGTTTTGCCTACACCATACATAACTAATAAAATACAGGTGGTAAACATCTGCGACCAGATAGGGGTGAATAAAGACGCAATTTAATTTGATAAGACGAAATTTCGCTGTAGGTACTTGCAAATATGTAAAAAATCAATGATGGTTTTGATGCAGGACAGCCTGGCAGTTCAACAGGTAAATTTAACTTAACTGGAAAATGAACAAGAACGTAATCTGAGTGACTACAATGTAAGTTAAATGATCAAAAACAGGCTGTTCATAAAAACACATTAAATCTCCTTTTAATTCACTTTAATTAGTAAATGATAAAAGTTCACGCCTTATTTTATTTTGAATTTTACTTTAACTATCTGGGATTTTAATAGTTGAATTGATATAGAAAAGCTTTCATAAATTTGATATCTAAACAAAAAATACCTTGCAAAATATTGGATTTTGCACACATAACACTTTTTACCAAACAGGGCCTGGGATGATCAAGCTAATTAAATAATTAAAAAACCCAAGTGAACTGCTTGATGAATGGCTCTTTCTTGATAAGGAGGTTTATAAAACATTGGTGATATCATTGCAACCAATTATTGAGCAACTCAAATTAAGCATGACAATTTTTTTCTACTTTCTAGTGCTTTAATTTTCTAATATGTGAAGTGATAATGTCATAGTTGCAAAAACAGCATCTATAAAAACACGTTGGCTCATTCCGTTAATTATATAGAAGCCAAGACAAGACAACGTTTTGCAGTGTTTATCTATTTTAGCTACGTTTTGAACTAGATCCATTTACAAAACATTTCTCTATAATGCGCACATATGGACATGAAAGCACTGCTGCACTAAACATATTGGAAAATAGCCAGCCTACGTAAATTTCAATTCCATGTATAGCTATGGAGGAGGATTAATCACTCCAGTAATGGATAAATCCCAAATGTTGTCAACAGAAGCAAATTTATATATAGAAAATTAACCTCTAATTAAAATTTACTAGAAATTAATAATCAGTTGTTTTAAATGCTCCCTGTAGCTAAGACAATCACGAATTAATAATGATCAGCTGCCAATATTTTCACACATTTGTTCTATACACCAATTAACTGTTAATGCATGTGATATGCATACTTAAATCAGTAATTTCCTTTAATTGGATTATGGATATGGTCAATGTAGCATTTTGACTGATGCATTCATATCAAAAGCATCACTAAACACAAAGCAGATTGAGCTTTGATATATTTATTCTTATCTCAAGTAGTAGTAGATTTGATCATAAATAAAATCCCAGGAGCGATATATTACATAAATGAAAATAGGTGAACTATTAGTTGTACAACGAAGATACATAAAACAACTGATACCACCTCGCGGCATCTGATAAACAATCTCCAAGTCGGAAATTGCACAATGCAGTGAAACCATAGTGCCCAGCAGGGAATTTCCCTTTTATATTTAGGAAAACAAGTTATGCAGTAACCCTTTTACAGAGCAACTTTATGGAGGGATCATTTGGTTTTTAATTGATTTTAATTCCAATTTCATTATTGGTAGTGACAAAAAGTCTTCCACGTGTGTGCGTGTGATCCATATAGTCCTGGATCCATACCTATGATACCTGTAATCTGTATGCAACCACTACAAGGGGCATAACAGATATTCATAAATTTCCTAAAGAAAAACTGAGATAATCAATTAAGTTACTGTATGAAACTTAGCAGCTTTATATGCATTATACATGTGAAAAAACGTGAAAAAATTAAATAAAACGAAAAATTCTTACCCAAGAGAACCTGGTGGATAATATTTTCCAGGCAATCTCCAAGGTGTACACGAGTCTTTTGAATCTCCATTGGGGTTTGGAATTTCATAGTCAATGGTCGGAGCCGATGGAATAGACAACCCAATAGTAGCATTTATACGCTTCCTTTTCGTTCGATTGTAAAAATTATTTATCTGATTAAAATTGCTATTTTGTTGGTTATTATAAATACTATGATTGTGATCAATGTTCATGTTAAGAGGAATGTACTCCATGGCCTTCGTGCTGATTTCCATGCTTTCCAAAAGTCTCTCCAAACCAAGTTGATTTTCCCAGATTTTTGTCCACTGAATTTCTGCCGGCCCTAATTGCTCTGGTTGATACCAACCAATGGTCGGATCCATTCAAGTTCACGCACGCCGTGATGAATAATCCAATGAACAACGAAGCACAACACGATTATAAATTATTTCCGTATATTAAAATATAAATAAAACGCAAATATTGCGACTTTCCTCAAAATGCTACCAGAACACTCCAGAAGCAAACAGCGTAAATACCAAAATGGTGATCAAAAATCTCATCGACGCAAGATGGCAGCACAGTACATCAGCTTAACACAGCACTGCTTGATTGATCAAATAAAACTGAATTACTATCGAAGAAATTTAATAAATAAATGTGAACATTCCATCAGTTTTAAATTTTATTAAATAAATCCCTAAGCAATTTTATGAATTATTACAATGATGGCCTTCCGAATTTTAATTCGGCAAAACTCGTGTATCAACAATTGACACCAGGGGCGACTCGAGCATGTTATCGTTACGCCTTGTATACTTGGCATTCCAATCATTAAAATTAAACAAATTAATTAAAAATTTAAGCTAATCGAGTAGGAATTTTAAACTACATTAACATAACCGATCATTAAAGAGTTTTAAAAATAATATTTAAATCTCGTTCAAGGAATAAAAAATATCCCGAAGTTATTCTTTTGCTATAGTATTATTGTTTTAATAAAATAAAATGACATCTTCGGCTATCAATCACACTTTCCCCAACTTTATTTAATTATAGCGTAATTAATTTCTTTTGCAATTCTAAAAAATGATAAAAATTTATTGGGACATGTTATGCCTGGCATCTGGCGGGAGTTTCAGGCGTTAAAGACGCCTGTTTAAAATTCGTGTTGAGGCTATTTCAACAGCATTCTTTTAAAAATGGCGGATAACGATTTAGATGATATTAGGGCTAGGAGAATGGCTGAATTACAGAAACAATATGGGGTAAGATATAAGCAATTTACAATTTAATGTTTCCAGAGTATCCCCTCTTCCCTCTGGGAACTTTTGATTACATAAATATTACCTGGCATACGAATTCAGAATTCACGTGTTGAGCTTCAGTCCGGGCCACAACTATGTGTTTGTTTTAAATATCAGTGGCATTTTTAATTAAATAATACCTTAAAAACTAAGCTTCCAACATGCATAATACGATAATTTTAGAATTGTTAATTAGCCGTGTAAATTTGTCATAACATTACATTGGACACTAATATGTTATTTCTGCTTACAGAATGCAGCTGGAGCTCAGACCCAAGGTCCAGAAGCTGCTGCAAAAGAAGAAGAGAGGAAAATGAAGGATGCTGAAATGAGAAACAATTTTCTGTCACAAGTTCTAACTCAAGAAGCAAGAGCAAGGTGTAAGTGAAAGTGCCATGCACACGAGAATTGTGCAGAGGGTCATATGAATAAAGATGATTTTGCTTGACAGCAACTCAGGATGTTGTCCTATATTGAGCTGAAAACATTTCAGGTAGATATCACAATTTTGCAAATTCTGCTTTTGGGATTGAGCTTGCCCAGAATTTCTGAGAGGTAGCATATACATCTATGCAAAGATGAACTTCCAATCTAAAAATTATTACACAGTATTAAAATTACCACAATCTAATATTGCAATATACCAACTAATTACAGCAAATGCAGTTTTTATTTAAATTTCAATAGTGTACTCATCTTTATTAATAAAACCCATTGTTGCATTTTTATCTCTATAGGGGGCCAATGCTCAGAACCTGCTATACCCTGGTTTTATTTTAACTGATGGTTAAGATTATCCTTGAGCATCAGATCTAAGTTAATTGAGATGGTAATCACTGAATCTGATGCTAGATCAAGTGATGACTTTATCATAGTAATTGCTGTGGGCGTTTTTATCCAGGTGGATCCCTGGCCCACAGATTTTATATAATGGTGATAGTGACGTTCTTAATCTTGCCTTGTCTCATTTCATTGAAAAGTAAACACGGTGGCAACCGCAAAACCTGAAAAAGCAAAAATGATTGAAAACATGCTCATGAACATGACTCAAATGGGGCGAATTCAAGGAAGGGTACGTTAATTTTTTAACATTTTTAAGCTATTGTGCTTTAAATGAAAACACTCTTCTTATGCACTTTTAACTTCTATAGATGAATGAAGGAGATCTGAAAACTCTACTTGAGGAACTGAGCGAACACACACAAAAGAAAACTACAGTAAAGGTGACGATACCTAATTTTTTTTTTTTTTTTCTTTGCATATAGTTTTAAGTTTGTCGTGACTTGAACTCTTACCGGTTTTGTTATATAAATATAGTTCGAGAGGAGGCGAAATGTGATGGATGATGACGACGATTTTTGAATTCTTCAGGCAGGGAATCAACCATAGAATTGTAAAGTCATATTCTGGGCTTCTTGCTTGAAAACTATGGAATCCAGCAGATTTTCGTTGTTGCTGATGCATGTATTGTTTGTGTTTTATATTTATCTCTGGCATTTATTGCCACTTGAAAAGGAAAGTTAAGACTGTCAAATGTGTTGGCCCAACCTTGTGCAGTGGTAGCATAGATTCCTAAGCTCTGCTTTGTGTTGGTACCTCCAAATTTGGCAATACTGGAACTTGTCTTAAATGCAGCTTTGAATAATAAATGAAAAAAAAAATTGTTTGACTAATTTTTTTGTACCATCTCTTTACTAATAAAATTGTCTTGCCAGTTTTTTAAAATATTTCCTTAGATGGATTAGTAACTTTTCAAAAAAAATGTTTACTTAATTATTCTTTTTCAACTTATAAACGCCATTTTTATTTAAAAATTGAGTAACCTCCACAAAACATCAATATTGATGCATTCTAAACAAGGCACTGTGCAATAATAACTGTACAGCTTGTAAAGGAGATGTAAAAGTGTATAATTATAATCAAGAATGCATGTGCTAATTAATCAGTATACTTCACAAACAGTTATAAAAATGAAGTTTTACAATGCATCATAGTACACGTTATTGTTCTAGCCACTTGTAAAGGGGCTCGACTTGAGATTCCTTTAGCTTTCATCATAGGCTTTTTTAAAATAAAAATATAAAATGATACTTGACCTATGCAGCGTTGACAAACTGTCACCTTCAGAATGTTCGCAACTGTCTATAATTGATGGCTAACAAAACCCAAATCTTGGCACCAGCATGGCTTCTTCGATGAAATTTTCGGTTTGAAAGTTAATTTCATTTAATCAATCGTCTCTTCGATCTGCTTTCACACATACAAATATCTTTTGGGTGAAACGTGTTATCGAATCTGACAAAATTTGAGAATTGTTATTCTACCCAAAAAATAACGTAAATAAATTTCTAATAAGTATTTACCAGCAGCAAACTTACCTATAGTATTTGTGAGCATTTTTGGTTTTGATTTCCAATGTACCCCGATGTAATAGACAGGGATGCCGGTCAACGTAATAGCAACTCCTATGCCAACTTCCAACGGTCGGACAAAAAATGGTAAACACACTAGGAAACCACATATGATGAGGAATAGAATAGGAAGTAGGATGTTGACCTGCAAAAAAAAATTATTGATCAGCATCAATACATTGAAAACTTGCATTTTTTATATCTTTTTTAAAGAAATGTTGTATTCAGTGTTTCGTTTATAAATTTTTCAATCATGGATTGCTGCTTATTGCAATTTTCCATTTAGAACATCCTGAAATGTTCACACGCTAACCTTGATTGGCCTTTCCATATCCGGACGTTTCCACCGTAGCCACAAAAGTCCCGAAACCGAACACGTAATAAACAAAGCTTCCACAAAGCTCGTATAATTGATTAGTACGTAAACATCGCTAGTGACCAACATGGCCAATGTGACGATGCACTGCAAAACACAGACCAACGTTAAAATCGGCACAAAATTAATTTAAAAGAACGATTTAACTGCTTCATACCAAAAATATTAATGATGGAACTGGAGTAAAACGTTCAATGTTGATCATCGCTAAAGCATCAGGAAAATGGCCTTGTCTAGCTCCCACAAAAAATAACCTAAAAATCAAAAATTCAGAATTTTAGAGAGAACAGCTATATTGAATTCCAGAAAACGGAAAACAGAAAGAAAAGGTATACTAAATTATACAAAACACAAGAAAACGTGTTTTGGTTACAAATTGGCGAGTTGAATTTGAATGACCAGTTAGAACTCGTAAGACTTATTACCTGGAGGCAGCGAAGATTCCACCATTTAATCCCCCGAAGGTCGAACAAGCCACAAAAACTGGCATAATCCACGACATCACCCCTAATAACTGCTCTCCAAACGACTGAAAGTAAAAAGAACACATGATGACATTTTATTATATAAAAGTAAAAATTAAAAACAACAGTGACATTATTCAACTCCTTGTAGGGATGATAAAAACGGAATACATTAATTTCAAGCTTGTCATATTCAGCAATAAAGCAAATGTCTTTCTGGGAATCTCATTAAAACTCCTCATCAAAATAAAATTATTCAACCATTATTGTTCGATTCTAACAAAGATAAGGAAACTAAATGAATAGAAATGTAAAAGAGCATGTATATTTTTTATACAACACTATTAAGTGCTTGTTAAATACTTAGTTAACCTAGAATTTCATTGATGTATGTACACATTGTTATTTAAAAATAAAAACATTATTAAATTCAGTTTTGAAAATACAAAACGATTTAGCATTTTCGGTACTGAAAATTTTTTTAAAGTCGACATTGTTGTAATTTCAAAGATTAAAATGTGCATATTGAAGTAAGTATATCCCTGTGTGCTGTGTCACGAACCCCATGGCAGGCTGTGTATTTGAAGGGTTGTTCAATCAATTCATGGCCACAACATGCCAGAACCAACCCTGCATTATCAAACAAACGATTGGAGAGCATCCACTATATCACTGAACGTTAAAATTGCTGAATCGTGACCGAGAAAAGTAAGTTTTCACAGATGTATCTCTCTTGTTGTTCTGCTCAAAGGACAGGAAGTTGGACTCTTTCATGTGAATAGGAATTATACAATTCTATGAGAATGCATCTTTAACTATTCATGCAGTCACATGTAAATACAATTTGTTTGTGTCTAAAGCAGCAAGATTCCACTTTTATGTTTTCAACAAAAAAGCGTTACTAAGTCAATTGCAAACCAACAAGCAGGGGAGTATTTTGCTATAGCACGTGCAGATTAGGCGTCAAAAACTAATGCAAAGAAAAGTTATCATTAAAAGATTCAATTGCCTTATCAAACATGATTGACAAGTCTAATCTAGCCGTCAAGACAGTTGCATTATATCGCTTGTGGATCAGACCTATATTTTTGCCTGGGTACTGCGAGTGATGCTTAAATGCTATGTAGCCCACACTAACAAGGAAATGGTGAGACGGATATGAAGTGACGTGTTCACTTCCCAAACACTGAACATGTTTTATACACCGCAACTGCCAATTAGTGACTTTCCATACACATTGACGGACTATGATGTGGTTACTAAATGCACTGGTACGTTTGAGGGCATGTTTATTGTGAAATTAATTTTCACTAAAATTACCCAATTTATAATTTGTAAAGCAAGAACTTTAAATAAATTATGACATTTTATCTATGCTAAACTCAAAAGTGTTTAGATCTTTATAATGACCACGCAAGAATAAAGTAAACTGGTTATGATATAAACAAATATATTATTTTTAAGTGCTACATTTCTAGTGTTAAATAACACTAAAAATTAAATTATGTTTTAAAGTCCATATAGTCATTAATCGTATAATTTGAATTGATGTAAATCTCAGAATTCTTACCACTGCTACAGCATTTGAGGCCAAAACTTCAGAGGGTGTTAAAACAACAAAATATGCCATGTTGGCCATCACATAAACCAAAGTGACCAATGGTAATGATATCCATATGGCACGAGGAAGATTTCTAAAGAAAAGAGAAAAATCATTTATTTAACTTTAGCCAAAATTATTCTGTTTTTACACAATTTTGAAATATGCAAACAAACAAAAATATATTTTCTCCCACTTGTGATGTAGCGCTGCGTTACAAACAGTTTTTACAAACACTTGCAAATATAAATATGCAAATGGATACAAAAATCTGTAGTTACCATTATAGAAATTATCAAATGACATATGCCATTAATCTAAGTGGAAAATTTGAAATCAGAATCCGCAGCTATTGAAAATACACATGCAGGCCAAGTTATACTATTAGCACCTCTTTATGAATTGAAATTTGATTTAATTACCTTTGTCATATGATAAAATTTGGTAAATGAAATTACACAAATCGTAACCAGACCTTGAACTTTTGCAAGCATTAATTCCAATTTCAAGCATTAACTAACAATGTGCTCGTCTCAATTACAGTCACACAAACATACGGCGTCGTGTATTAAACTTCCTCGCACATTTACTCAAGGCTGATATTGCAAAGCATTAACCAAGGATCATTTGTGCCTAAATATGACAGCTCACTTTATTAAGTCTTGTCCTAATGCACTCTTAATAAAAAGGTTTAACGATTTAGTAGAAGACAAGCTGCAATCAAAAGCTTCTATTTATAATCCATTTCTTTTTATCATATTAACTAAGTTTGTGAAAAGTACATGTATATGAAAAAGTTTCAGTTAATTCTTAATGTGTTATTGCAGTTGAATAATTGCTCTCAACGACTTACATCGACTTCAAAGGGAAATTGATAGCCTTAATATTGGATAGTTTATTTTTAAATGCCAGGCATCAAGCATTAACACGCAGTTAAATGCAAAAGTGGGACATGTTGAAGGACTCATCCTGTATTTACTATGAAAGTAATCAAAGTATTAAAAACGCTTAACTCACACGTAGGGATTTTTCAGCTCCTCCGTGACAAAATTCAGGTAATTCCTGCAATAAATTGATAAAAGCATGATATTAATTGACACTCATTTGTCTGTTCACTGCATTTCAATATCAAGTTTTTAAAAAAATTATTTCAACACACAACAATTCTAGATTTCCTAGCAGGGAATTTTTAAATGTTAAAAACTTGTTTGTTCACAAATTTGTTGTGCAGAGATACACTTCTCCACACGATATGCTTTACAATAAAAAATAATACATTAGTCAACGCACCATCCTGAATATGAAAATAAGCCGGAATAGAAAGCCAGTGCAATATACCCAGGCTCAGTCGTTGAGCCCTCAAATGCGGATTCAAAATTCTGGGTTCGTCCTGCAAGAAAAAAAACAGCAATGTGCACTGAATTTTGTAGTGAATGCACCACGTTTTTTTTTCCAATGTTCAATTTGGCATATAAACACATTTTTTTTGGACAAGTTCAGTGATCAGTTTGCAAATCTTGCAACAGTTGAGAGAAGGTTTTGTGCCTGTCTAATAATAACTTAAAAATAGGAGAAATCCCAAAACAAATTTCATTTTAAGCGAGAGAATGTATACTGTGTCTCACTAGTGGGAAGCTAAACTCAGACCTGGAAACTATTTTTATCAAAAATTGTCTTTATACGACATGGCATTGAAATATCAGTCAAGCACACGCACATGCATTTGATAAATCGGGTCAAAAGCTTTTCAAAACGCAACGTTAATCTAAAAAAAGGCTTAAATACAATGCACTTACCCATGCCAAGGCACACGATTCCAGCAAATATAATAATAAGTAAGGCAAATATTTTGGTGAATGTGAAGATATCTTGTACCCGAGTTGCCCATTTCACGTTTGTGCAATTAATATATGTCAGCAGACCTGAAAAAAAAAACTGCATATAGGAATTGTGCTCACAAATCTAAATTTTATCGTAAAAAAAAATCGATTTAAAGAAAAAAATTTTGACATCCACATATTTTCATTCATTTTAAATAATATTTTGATCACCTGAATGCATGTTATGACTCGTGTCAAGACATAGTCTGCATCAGAAGCATTTTTCGCACAAATGCTAGCAAATTATAATATGCAGTATCATATACTTCACAGAACATGTGAATTTATAATTCAATTGTGACAAGCTAGACCCATAACTAATATATTTTTTTAGTTTAGTAATTTTATTTTCCAGATAACAAACCTTCTAATTAATATCTAGTTTATATTCAAATTTCATTGAACTATCTGTCCTAGTGCCATTGACAACAATGACATTAATTTGAATAAAAACTCCATTGAATAACGTCATAGTTATTTCCGCAACATTTTAACAGATGTTAAATCATGATACGAAATCCTAAATTGGATCCAATCCAAATGCAATGTCGTTCTACTCAACAACATCGCCATTGCAAAACAAATTCGCAAAAAAATGCTTGAAAACACGAGTGTGGATTCTGTAGAAACCATAAAATGCTTTTCTTATCCAGATCTCCCAAGAATAATTCCTTTTTAACCCATTATAATTCTAACCCCAATCACAGTCAACTAAAGACCTTAAAATTCCTTAAAGACTTTATTTTAGAACCTGACAAGAGACAGGGTCGTGTCAAAGAACTTTTGAAAAACTGAGGGGGGAAAAATGACTTCATATCATCACCAATCTTTACTACTCTCATCTCACTACATAGAAATAGGTAAAGTCAGAATGGAACACAAAAACAAACACCCACACTAATTATTTCCAATTTTAGGACAATAAATGTTGAAAAATAAAAATATCAACTAACAGGTGCTTGACAGGTGGCCAGTGACGTCAGCGAGGGCCACAATTTTGTTTAAAGAACAACAAACATGTGGAGATTGGAGACAGAACTAAAGATAACTTTCATCTCTATAGCCACCAGTTAATGATTGGGACGCATGGTTTGTTATACACATGACAAAGTGTTTGGATAACAAATTCATTTTTAAAATCATGTTCAGGATTTGCATGTTCTCTTTAAGTGTGTATCATAAATTAATAATTGAAATATTACCATCATTTTCATTCATTAGGAAGTTCTTAAAACAGCCTTTGAATGCATGTTATTTAGTAATAAACTTAATCAAACGTTTCCATCTAAACTGCACCTAAAACATAATGGGAAAATATCCCATTTCATTGCCCTACGACCACATTAACTATGGGCAGTGAACTTTTAGAGGAATTTTGATGACCTACAGACTCAATGTTAGGAAAGTTTCCAGACACATACATAAAGGATGCGTTTTTCCCCCTTCCAAGTTTGAAACCATGGAGGGCGTGGACTGATTAACAAAAAAAGCATGTGTCAGCATATAATTCTGATCTAGTTATCCCACGCATTATAATGCAAATCAAAATGTAACAGCAGCATGAATTTCATTTTAATTTCTCTGCGCCACGTTGAAAGAAAATTCCTGGAAAAATCTGCAGCGCAACATGTTGGTCTCGACTTAGTGTCACATCAAGAGTTAAGACTAGATAATTAATTTCTCATGAATTCACAAAATGACGATACAAGAATTCAAATTTATATTTGCAAAGATCACTTAAGTTTATAGCCACAAACTTTTAAATTGAAGAGGTCGCTAATTCCATAAATTTCCACTTGAACTTTATCTTATCTATTTGTTCATGTCACTTCCCTTAATTCCACTAATCTGCAGTCCATAACTTTATTTTTGTTTATCGACATTACTCTTGGGATCATAATAATATTTTGTCCTAAGGGATGGACTCAACAAATACTTCCTCTACATTGCAGTAATAACATTGGGCAGGGTTTCAAAGTACAATGGGTCACATTACTAAATGATCATCATGATGCAAAATATCCCTTCTAAGATGGCGGCTAAAAATGCAGACGAAATTTGTCCTTAATTCAGTGGCAAGACATTTGATCTGTATCGATCCATAACAACAATGCTTAGGTTATGATTAATAAACCTTAGTGCAGCTTTTTAACGTAAAAATGCATTTATCATTTATTTGAAAAGAATGATGCTAAAAAAAGCATAGTTGATCTTTGACCCCTGGATTCTATTGATTTTCCTTGTTTTCTTATTTACTGCTAGTTTTAGACCCTCGATCTATTTTATCCATCGATCGCCCTATATTCATAATAGTTTGAGAAAAAAACGTTCGAATGAGGGCGCAACCAGATGTTTATGAAATCTAAAGCATAACTTAAGATTAAAACAATTGTGTATTGCCCAAGATAGAGGCATTGCAAAGATGAAGTGTCCACCCACATGCTCATGCATTTTAAATATGTAAAAATATCACTGCACTTACAAATGACCACAGCTGCCAGAAGTCTGATGGCGCTATCTGGAGGAGGGCATGTCGGAAAAAATGGCGTGAGAATGTACTGTGCAAATGTTAAGGCAGTAATTGCATTGCCAGTCGGATTGATGACCACGAGGGCGACCCATAGGAAAAGGAATGCTGGCAGGGGCCCAAAGGCTTCGTGAATGTATGCATAATCACCACCAGATTTGGGAATAGCAGTACCTAGCTGAAACAAATAGAAACAGATTTACCAAGCTTGTGTTTCCAGTGTCATATTACATGGTTTAAAAACAAACCTCTGCATAGCATAGGGCCCCAATCATCGACAGCATGCCGCACAGAACCCATACAACCAGTGCTAAACCTGTGAAAAAAAGTACAATTTACAACCGTGTGACTAAAAGATCTGATTTCAAGGATAATTTACTTAGAACAGGCAAATTGTTTGAAATGTTTTTTGCACAGGGAATCAGAGATATTTGAAAGCGAAATCTACAAGTTTCTGCAACTTTCATCCATGCATTCAGCTCTTGTGTTTTCTTCGAACACAAGAACGATATATTTCCGAAGCCAATTAAATAAATAGGCGAATTAGATTTTATTAGTAAATTCGTCTTCAAAACTTAACAGATAAGTGTTCAGTTTTTTTTGCCTATATATATATATACATGATCTTCGCTATATATTTTTAACCTAGGTTAACAAACTATGAAACTGGAAAAACAGAGTTTCTAGAATTGCACACGTAAAGTAGTTCGGAAAGAAACAGTATTCGACCTCAAATTTATAACTTTATGTATGCCAAACACTTATTTATAACATACGATGGAACCATCATAAATTAATGATCCACGAGGTCTGTAAAACGGTGACCACTTGGGAAACAAGGAGGAATGAAGCACTTTAATTACAATCAATCAATATTATCATCTATAAAGTAATAAAATTATTAATTAACAGCTGCAACGTTTAGGTTCGAAACGTAGATAAAATCCACGAGACGCCAATGTAATTGGTGCAGATGCATCAGTTATTAGCAAGATTAATTAAAAATCGAAGTGACTATAAATCAACTACCAGAAAAAAATGATGACTTCATTCAATTTATTGGAAATCTGCTGTGTAAATGGACGTGAAAGACAAATATAAACTACAACGATATGTACGGTAATCACAATGTAAAGCCTTCAATAAAAGCGTCAAGTACAAGTAATAAATATTCTAAACTTGCAATAATAAAAACATGAAATTTTTTGAATCTAATAGTGATGTTAATTATTTGTTCAAGAAATTGGCGAATTACTGATTATTCTGCTTATTAAAGGTTAGTTGATCATAAAAATTTTCCACACGTGAATGAATTTTCAAAAATCGACTGGCATATTCTCACTGTATTTTAACAAACTTGTTTTGATATTTAATTTAAAAGAAAAACGAGTTATGCAAACTGGTATTATTCATCAGCTAGCTAGTGTACGTCATAGCGCTAATTTATTTATAAGATAATTTGCATGTATACAATTACCAATTAAACAAAATTCGTTATCAGTTTAAAGTAATAATAAAGTCAAAAATCTCTGCTAGTAATTCCACCTAATAAACTAGGTGGAATTAATATGAACTAAAATTTATCTTAGTTATAAGTACAAGGCTAAACTAAACTAGATAAAAATCTATTAATGCATTTAATGCAACCCTATGCCTTATTTTATTAGGGACAGAAAACAAGAATTCGCATACAGAAATTCGGTAGAAACGAATGCCTTATATCCAATTGAAATCTTAAATCAGTTTCGGTTTTTAAAGGATGAATATGTTGGGAAAGTTCCTGAACTTGTACTGTAGTTGGAAATGACTAGGCCGATCTCCTAAACTGAAACTTTGCCAAGGTTCGTAAACACTAAACAATGACTGAGATTTCGAGTTCTTACCTATCGATCCAGCTTCTTTCAAGACGCCTTTTGGAGAAACGAATATTCCGGATCCCACAATCACTCCCACGATGATGGCCACCCCATCCACTAGGCCTAATTCCTTTTTTAATTTGACTCCATCGTCTTGGTCTTGGTTGGAGCTACCATTTAGGGGCTCAGTTTCCCTATTTGTTGCACGACTACTTTTTTCACGTCCACCCGACATGTTTGTGCTATAGCTTTCTCACCGTTTAACGAGCAGAACAATTCTGCGAAAACACAAATATTGACGAATTCAAAATTTGGAATTCCTAGTGGAGCACACACAAAACAAAAGTTCCAAATAATGCGCCAATAAGAATGGAGCACGCGCGTCGTAGAGCACGTGTCACCATTCAACCACGTGCGTGCCGCTGCCTTTTAACGAACGATTGATGCTGGAGAAGAAGAAGAAGAAGAAAAAGAAAAACGCCGCTAACTCCCGGTTTACTCCACGCAACTGAGGCATTGTTTGCGGGATGCCGCTTGCCAATGAAGGCAACATGGTTGGCCACTCGCCGCTTGCGAAATTGTCCAATTAAAGCGCGAAGCAATAAAACCGGGAACTTTTCAACGTCGGTGCATTCATCCGCATATTTGGAAAAAAAGTCGCTTTGATGCAACACCTTAACGGGAGGGATTAAGTCATCCCGCTGTAAAAAAAAAAGATCGTAGCGAGCAGCCTGATCTACGCTCTCGTGAGAAAGCGTGTAAATAAAGGCACTGATAACGCCGGATTAAATGCGTTAACACGCACGTCCTGAACAGTTTTATTGGAAGGGAAGAGAAGTGAGGGGGGAACGGAAATAGGGAGGAACATTCACACCAAACACGAAAAACCACAAAGCAGAGCCATCGAGAGACATTCTGGTAAACTACTATAGTGTTTAAGGAGGGAATTTTTAAACACTACTCTTTGGACAATCTGCGTACTTTTATGCCGTCGTAAAAAGTGTATGTATTACCTTATGCATAACAAATCGTTCGCCACGGTACATTGTGCAATTTCCACGTTTATTCTCACTCGTAAATAAACTTGGCAAGTATCCAAAATGGCAAGTGAATTTTGAATTTTCCCGCGTTACATTTTGGATGCTTGCCAAGTTGATGCACGTCCATTAGCACCGAGCAAGATGAAATCAATGGACTTTAGTTTCATTTCTCTAAAATTAACTTCATAAACATAATTTTACGAAAGCATGCAGCAATAACAGAATTTATTTATTGTTTTTACAAAATATTAAAAAAAAGATCCACGCAAATGCATGGCATATTCGCTTAATACAGTTTGTTAAGAAGTGTTGGAAGGCTTTAAAACCAACAACAACAAAAAAGCAGAAAATTCAAGTTCTGAATAAACTTTCAAACGAATAAAAAAGAAAAGAAAATAAAGCCTTAAAAAGGCAGCCACGAGTGGCTTTTTGGTAACTTATTGGTTGTTGCTTAACAATTCAAAAAAATAGGGTATTACAAAAAAATAGCACATAGCATAATAAAGCTTTTTTGATTTTAAAGGCTTATAAATTAACCCACAAGTTTAAAACAAAAATGCAAAGTAACTGAAAGTCTTGATGGACAACAGCGATATGAGATTTAAATCTCAGAACAAACGTGACATTAATCTTTGAGGCAAATGGCTTATGTTACCACCAAGAAATATGGATGAGGAGTTTTTTTAACTTAAACTATCAACATAAAAACAAACTCACCCCAAATATCCTTGTTCCTATGTTGAGTTCTAGCCATCAATCCAATTCTTCTTAATTCTAATCTCTTTTACTTTGCCTTCTGCTTCCACCGTTTTCACTTTGAGATTCATGCTCTTGCTGATATTGAGGAGACAATCCATTTCGGCATCGCTCAGAGTACTCGTAAACGGAATTTCCACCAGATTCTCATCCTCACAAAAATCTTTCAAACGAATTTCTAGCACATTTCGGAAGCCTTCTGATACTGCACCGGCAGCATTGTCCTTCTTCCCAAAAGCGCTCGCCCCCTTTTCGGCATCCTTGGTATCGGTTGAAAATATGCGCGAGCACCATAGCTTTGTGTTTTCGCGATACTTCATCTCCTTTTCATCCAGTTCTTTTAATGAAGCCGATATAAATTCATTTCTGGGTTCAGCTCTCTTGGCCCTCAACAAAAACCTTTTGGCATCAGCAAAGTCAGAGATCATGAGTTTAGCGCAACCCTTTCTGCAAATGAAGAAATACATATTTAACGGTTGTTGTTTAGCATTCCAGAAATTCGAATTTCCTCAACAAATTACCTATACAAAGCTTTGACGTTCTCGCTGTCAATGTGCAGTGCAGAGTTGCAAGCTGTCATAGCTTTAATAGGTTGTTTTAACTTTATTCGGCAAATGGCTGCGTTCAAATACAATTTCAGAAGCAGGCTTTGTTGGGCTTTCTCTTCTTTCTCATCTAACAAGTGGCATTTTTCCAGCAAACCAATTGCCTTGGAATACCTTTAAATGCCATTAAATTGATCAATTATAAACTGTGCAATGCTAGAAATTGTCAAATATAGTTGCAATTTAACGAATTAAGACAATTACTTGGCAACCGCTTTGCTGTAATTGCATTTTTTGAACCAATCATTCCCGACCATATGTTCTGCTTTGGAAGCTGAGAGAATCACTTCAAATGTTGCCTTTTGGCGTTCTTCGTCTGGCATTCTATTGTACAAAGTTGCAGCACCATAATCGAGGAAATCCAAAAGTTCCACCTCGTATAAAATGGCAGCATTTTCAGGAATTCTAGGAGGACAACCCATTGGTCCATAGGCATAATTCGGCTGAACCAAAAAGTGAGAAACTTCGTGTTTTCTCATCGACTGAATAGCAATTTCCAGCCCAGTTATCATTGCCTGTATCCCAAGACTGAATGAGAAAAATAAAAGAATGTATGGTAATAGTTAAACGACAGAATACTAGTTGACATTGATTTATTTGTAAAGAATTCCACACCTTTCCTTAAATGGACGGGATTGAAGCCTCGTTGAATCAAATGGCTCATCAATGTGTTCTATGTAAGCATTATAATGGACAGTTACAACAGCACCCTTTGGAACAACACATCCTACTCCTTCCTTCACAATCTAGAAAGCCAAAAAGTAATTATTGCAAAGATATTTTTACTCCATTACAAGGTATTCCTTCAAAACCTATTTTAGTTTTTCATATGCATTGATTAAAAGAATTTTTTCCTAGCAGCATGACGAGCTAGCATACCTTTTTCAAAACTCCACCATCGTCTGTAAGAGGTTTCATTTTCTTTGCGATTACTTCGTATGGAGTGTTGTTGTCATTGCTGTCGTCATTTTTCTCATCTTCATTGTCATCGTCAGAATCAGCATATGGATTCAAATATTTTAATATTTCCTCTTGGTCGAAGTAGTTATTAGATACATCACTTTCTTGCTGTACCCCAGGTGTTTTATCTACTTCAAATGTCACTTCCCGTTCATTAAGCAGATCACTATAAAACGAAATAAAAAAAAAATGTTCTACAAACGTGGAAAAATTGACTAATTTAAATAGCCTGCCAAGAAAATTTGGCTACCTCATCTTTATTCCAGTTTTCAACTTTGATTCTGGTTCCTCTTCTTCAGGAAAATCATCATCATCCGACCAAGAGCCATCACATTCAGACTCCACACGTTCGAGAGACATAATTGCAAAATAACTTTCAAACTTTTATAACAAGCTATAAACCAAATAAAGAAACAATATAAGGCACAACAGTTGCAAACAAGTTTTGTCAAAGCCTATGGCCTTTGACATTTGCAAGGTTGCTATAGTGCACTACGAAATATATATGAGAAACTCATAATAACTATGACTGGTTAATTTTAAATTGTTATTTGGCTTTATAAAGGTGGTTCTTTTTCAAAGTATGCATTATGCAGTCATGCATTATAGAAATTAAACCAAACATTATTGTTATAAGTTTAACATAGAATTCAAACAAACCTTTATAGCCTAACTACGCATAAAAACAAACTATGTTTTTCAGCAACGCATTATGGGAATTACTAAAGCGCTTTAGTAAAAAGGCTATATTTCCTGAAAGCGCTTTATCTTGTTTTTTAGCATTGCATTATGGGATAATGCAAATTTTACATTGCGCCGCAAAGCGTTGAATTATTAAAGCGCTTTAGCTACAATTTGTATTTTCTGAAAGCGCTTTTTGTTTTAAGTAATTTTGTTTTTCAGCTTTGCATTTTGGGTACAGGAAACCAAAAAAAAAACGGAACCAGATTAAAACCTGAAAGCGCATTCTGACATAGCTGTGGATAAGCAATATGAATATTCTTCCAAAGAAAAGGCAATTATAAATCATATTTATACATATCTAATTAGTATTTTGTTATTAATTCCTGTACGATTAATGTGTATCTTTCATAAATGAACTAGGTGGCATGTGCGTACGAAAGAAAACATAGCTAGAGTTAAAAGAGATGAAGCGCAAGCTGCAGAAGAGGAGAAGGAAAAACAGAGGCGTATTCAGCTTGCTGTAAGTTCAATGGATTTTTGTGATAAAATCGAAACTTTTTAATTAAACGTTTCTGTATGTTTTTCTTGGAATTATTTGTAGGAACAAGAGGCAAGGACTCAATTCCTTAGGGAACAAGCTAAACAACGACTAGGAGGGCAATCTGACAGTACAGAGCTTGAGACGAAGGAATCGTCAAGTTTGGTTCCTTGCGAAGACAAAAGTCATGTCAATTTCTTTGCTGCAATAGAAGAAGGGGTAAACTATGTTTACAACAGCTTAGGTTAAGAAATGATCTGCATAATTAATTCACTGTATATATAATTCATTTTTTAGCAAAAGAGCTGGGGTGTTAATAAAGAGCACGAGCAAGAGAAAAAAGAAGAAAAGGAAAAATATGAAAAGAGTATTGGATTGTTAACTTATTTGGGACAGAGTGAGATTGATATTAAAGGTACAGTGGATTTATCAATCTTTTCCGCATAGAATAGCTACACAACCAGCATTGGTCGTTTGTGTTAAGTGTTGATATGTGCAGTTTTTCTAATGGATTTATTGTATCTTTAGACCAGCAACCGTGGTACCAAAAATCAGCTGAGGAACGACGATATGCTCCTGGAAAATCTGAAACGTTGGTCCTTTCTTTAAAATGAAATCTCCAAACCTTCGTTGTAGGTGGATTTCGAATATTAAACTATCTTTTATCTTTGCAGCGAAGAGACTGGCACGAAATCGAAAAGTTTTCTCGACCCTTTGAAAGATGTGCGCAGGTATTTGGATCTCATAGAAAAGAAAAGCCCAAGCTCTGAAAAACCTAAACGAAAGCCCGCTATTCCTCGCATTCCGAAGGTACCAGTATGTTAGAATGATACCAAAGATGGACAAATTAAAAATAGTTAAAATATTTAAACGTTAGTGTAATGAATTGCAGGTATTGCACTCGACACACAAATCAAAGAAGCACAAGAAGCATTCCAAGAAAAGCAAACACAAGAGAAAACGCCGATCGAGCAGTTCGGGCGATAGTGGCGATGACGACAGAAAAAACGAAGCCTCATCAAAGATTTCGATAGAGAAATTAAGAGCCGAACGATTAATGCGAGAGAAGGAAGAACGAAACAGAACAAATCAGCTGCTTGCAAAAATGAAGGGGGAGAAGGTCGAGGAGGTGAAACGCCCCACATCCCCACCACCGGATGGAAAACAGGGCTACAACTCCCAGTTTAACCCTCATTTAGTGAAAAAGCGTAAATTGAATCAACAATAATTAATAATGTTGTTTGTATATTGTATATCTTGTACACAGAATAAAAATGTTTATTAAACTTGTTATTTTTAATTGATTATTCTAATCTAAGTATTTTTTTGGATAATTTCACTTAACGAATTAAATGGAAAAAAGTTTTGGGTTAATTTTTCTGCTTGCATTATTGGCAATTTAATTAGTAAAATTTGTAATTTTTGTGTTATGTCGTCTGCTTGTTCACACATTCAATGGCGCTTCAACATAGCCTATTTTAGCACCCAATGACGTCACGGTATAGCGTTTCCTGTTGGCACGCCTTGTCATTTCTCCCCGGTGTTCATGTTTCAGTACTATTTTTTGCCTTAATTCACCATGATTTTGTTAGAAATTAACAATAGAATCGTAGAGGATACGTTATCATTGAAATTCAAGAATGCAGTAGCCAAGTAAGTGAACAGAAATTGGGTTAGGTTTGGTTAAAAAAAATCACTCACGTTTGCTGTGGCTACGAGTTCAACCTTCAACTGTTATGTGTTGTCCCATTTTTGACACTTTGAATTTCATTTTTGACGTTTCACTTCAAAAGATTTGATAAATAAATGTTTAGTACAACAAGTAGAAATGTACAATAACAAAAGTTACCCGATTCAAAGTGTATAATTACCGTTTATTAGTCTCGAAAATAGCAACTTTCCTAGCCTTGAGTATATACTTTCTTTCATTTGTCAATATTGAAAAGGTTAGTCCGATAACGTTAGCAAACGTTTAATCAAATTCCTCTTTTGCCATAAACCACTATTCACTTGTAGTAACTGCAAGTACAGGCTTGTTAATAAGAGCAGTTTATTGCTCTAAAATCTACAGAAATCAATAAAGTTCACCTGTTACTTTTTTTAAAAAAAATTCTCACCTATCATCAATGTTTATCCCCTCCATCTTTAATGAGATTATGCATTTTCTACTTATTTTATGTCAGAAAGAAGCCCGAGGCTGTGGATATCACTATAGCAGGTTGGTTTTAAAATATCTATAAACAAAACGTATAGTAAATTAATCGTGTATTAGAAATAATACCTTTACTACTTTTCCCCTTTAGATTTTGATGGAGTATTATATCACATCTCAAGTGTCGAAGGCCAAAAAACGAAAATCCGAGTAAGGAAATATTGCATATAATTTAAAGATTCGCACGCTTGTTGGAAAATTGTATCTTAATTTTGAATTCCACAGGTCAGCATTGCACTTAAGTTTTATAAAGAACTACAAGCTCATGGCGCCGACGAGGTAATTTAAAACTTTGCTGAAAATGACTATTTACATTATGATAATCAATGTAACGTTAAAATGCTTCATCTGACAGTTGCTAAAAAGGGAATATGGATCTTTGCTGTCAACCCCCGAAGATGGTAATATTTAAATGATGTTTTGGTTAAATGGTATATGTAAGATAGTGTTTATGATGAGGTCACCGTTTATTTAAATAGGATACAACGTTACCTTGCTGTTTGATCTGGAGACTATCCCTGCTCAGTATGAAGACTTGATAGAAAAGGCCGGTCTCTTAAAGCGTAACTGCTTCGCTTCGGTGTTTGAGAAGTACTTCGAATTTCAAGAACAGGGCGAAGAAGGCCAAAAACGAGCTGTAATTCATTATAGAGATAATGAGACCATGTAAGTTTTAACTATTTTTTGAGAGTTGGCATATTTAACAGTGCACATTTTTATAAAAAGCCTCTGTTTGCAGGTACGTGGAAGCCAAACCGGATCGTGTGACTGTGGTTTTTAGTACTGTTTTCAAAGATGAAGATGATGTCATTATCGGCAAAGTGTTTATGCAGGTAAATATTGCTACTCGTTAAAGTGTGGTTTTTAAACTGCTTGAAGTTTTTAGAAAGCAAGTTCTTAGATATGTAACAACTATTTTTTCAGGAATTTAAGGAAGGTCGACGTGCAAGTCACACTTCACCTCAGGTTCTTTTTAGTCATCGTGAACCACCTATGGAGCTGCAAGATACGGATGCTTGCGTTGGAGACAACATCGGTTATGTCACCTTTGGTAAGAGAAGAATTGCTCTAGAAAGTCCCATGCAAGAGAGTCGTGTGCAGTACATTGATGAACAAATACTTATTTTTTTGCAGTTCTGTTTCCTCGACATACCAATAAACAAGCTCGCAATAATACCATTAACTTGATCCACATTTTTAGGGATTATCTTCATTACCACATAAAATGTTCTAAAGTAGGCGTGAATATTTAGTAGATTTTTACAAGGATGGAGTATTCAAGAAATGTACTAACGTGCTTCCGTATTTCAGGTTTACATTCATTCACGCATGCGTGCCAAAACCTCAGACTTCCTGAAGGTGTTAAACCGAGCCAGACCAGAGCCTGAAAATGTCGAGAGGAAGACAATCACGTGAGTGGATTAATTTATTCAGAAGTTCTATACCAGTTTTAGATGATCAATAAGTGGATATTCATTTCTTTCAATTAATCGTAATATTGTTAGAGTGGTAATTTTTAACTTTTGCTTTCAGGGGAAAAACATTTATCCGAAGCTAAATGGATCAACCTAACGCCGGTGATGAAAAACATTGAAAAGTTATTTTGAACATGATCAATTAAGTCAAACGACCCTATGATCATTATTGGTCTGATTGTGCTCAAATACGCAGTTTATAAAGCTGCACCAAAGGAACAATACTAGATTAGTCATGCTTAGCTATATAATGTTTATCTCGATATAAATTATCAGATATGCACCTTTGCAGAATCTGGCGAAGGAATTGTAATTCAATATTATGCACTTGGTTTTATATTTGTTAAACTTTTTCCATCCACGCTACACGTTGCTCCCATGATCAGTTGAATGTAAGAAAATAAAAACTTTAGCTTTGTAACTAAATCATGCAAATGGTTCCGATAGATTTAGCACTTGGGGCAATCATTTTAAGAAGAGTATAACAAGGATATATAAGAATAGCATCATCGCTCATTTACTATTCGAACCTTAAAAGTTATTGTAATAGATATGCAAAATTACTTTATATTGTTGCTACATACCTTTTCAGCATCTCTTCGAAGGCAAACTATGCCTGGGTTACTATGAAAAAAAGATTATCTCAGTAACTTCTAAAACAGATCCTCTTGTCCTGATTTTAAAACTTGCTTGTTACTTTTGAATAAAGAAAAATATTATTACATTTAATCCACTACTTCTTTCCTTAAAATGTCTTATTAGTCAGTAAAGTTATACTAGGCATAATTATCAACTGTCGTTAAAGAACTTCAAACAGTAAGTGATAAAAACAGGAAATTCTGATTTCCATATGGAGAACAATTAATCTGGAAATTATAAGCATGGTATTTGATCCAATTTAGCAGGTTGACAGTTAAATCTAGATTAGGCACATTAACACACCTTGTGAGGTCTGTGTTCAAATCCTCATAATTTTCAGCTTTGCAGGTAAGCACCAGGATAAACTTTAAAAATAGTCGCTGTAATATGAAACGATAATTTGCTTTATTTCTGTATAAAAAACTCATAAATACTTATAGAAATACAAAAGTTATAAGCACTAGCTTTTATTTTTTAAGTTCTGGCAATTAGTTTACCTTTTAGGCTGTCATCAGATTTCTTGCACAATTCCTGGACAGGATTTGCCAAAATTGTTCATCTTCCTGATTTGCCAACATACAAAATGACCATACAAAAACTTATGCAGTCTTATTTACATTGTAGTAAAAAACACATGCTCATGTGACGTAATTTGTTTTATATTAATCCTATTAAGTTTAAAGGGTACGTGTGAATTATGTAAATCATAAAAATATAAATTTCTATTAAAATCTGTATTCAGTTATCTGCCCTTATATATGCACAGGATGTAATTAAGGCAATTAACATTTGCAACTCCTATAGTCAAATGAAAGATAATTATGCAGTATAAGAATGGCTTTTTTACAATCTTTAGTTTCATTAATCAGCAATTAAAGCATTAAAATATCAAAAAGTCAATTGAAATTTCCATAATAACCTTTGATTAACTTTGTAAACCACAATTTCAAAATATCATTTGCTTTTTAATTCACGTTAACTTTGAACACTTAAACCAGTGAAAAATAAAGCTAGGGTTAGAAATTTTCCTGTAACACTAATAACAATTTATCTTTCTGCAATAAAATACCTCAAGTAATTTCAGCAGGATTTTGTAGACTTTCAACTCACGAGATTCTTTTTCAAGTAAACATTTAGCTTTTAAGTTTGGAAATAGTATTGTTATCCATCGAATGACTCTTAGAGATCTTCAAATGTAGAAAAGAACAATTAGGAACGGCGATAATTCTGCAAGGGTTTAATAAGAATATCTGAAATGATCATAAATTAAAATAATTAGTACACAAAATTAAAGCAATAGTGGGTGTACAGTTACGGAAGGTATATAGACAAAACAAAACGATCTGAAACAGGACATGTCTTACAAAATTGAAACAAAATTCACTGGAACAGGTTGAACACTGCGACGACGCTTGCTTCGGCAGTAAAGCTTGGTCATCAAAATCTTAAGACCTACACGAAAAAAACGCCGCAAGTGTTAATAGTCCAATAGTCCCAGCAGCAGCTCCAAGGATTATATTCTTTAAAATCGCCCATTCAGGGTTGTTTCGTATGCGAATATTGTACTCTCGAGTATCAAAGTAATCCACAAATCCATCCTGTGTAAAACAAAAATTGAAATTAGCGCCATTTTTAAATGCATTTTAGAGAAAAAGCAGTTAACAGTTAGCAACAACAACTAATAATTAATGTAACAGCATTAACTCTTGTAAAGCCGGGTCTCCACCAAGACTTGTATTGTACGTAGTACATATATGTACTACGTTTTTACAAACATGCAAAAACGTTTAATTGCCCTCCGAGTTTGTTTCAGCCGCCATTTTTTAAATATATGGAAATATACATACGTAAATATCAATATTGTACAGCTATTAAAGACATTTAATAGGTGCACAATTTTGATATATTTACATACATATATTTACAAAATGGCGGCTGAAACAAACCCGGAGGGCAAACGTTTTTGCATACGTTTGTAAATACATGTACGTTTTGCATGGTGGAGACCCGGCTTATAGGAGGTGTGAAAAGAAAAGTTTATTAAATCCCAAGGAACAAACGTGGGAATAGGAACTTTCTTAAATTAAGAAAAGCTTTCGACCACCCAAATAGCAATAGTACTAAAGCACGACTTTCCACTCCACCAAAAAAATGCAACTAATATTTACAGGCTATAGTGCCTTCTAGTGGCAGACATTTTAAGCAATGGAATTTCAAAAAAGTCTATTATCATGTTTCCCCTTTTCAAGAGGTCAGGACACGAGTCAGTGAATAGCAAATGCTCAAGCTTAAGGGGTGCTCATTTGGAGTTAGTTCAACTTACAGAAGCCAAAACTTAAACGTGTTAAATTTTTCTCCTCAAACAATGGAAATTAGCGAGTTGCCCCAACTAATTAGTTTAAACAGAAATTTAAACCTGTCATAATCACAACGAATAAGACCAGTAAAGCTAGAAAACCAATATTGGTTTAAATAACCAAGACTTCGATCTTGCAACAAACATGAAATTGGCATGGTGACATGCCAAAAATGGACTCAAAGATAAATATAGCTGTTGAAATACTTTTGTACTATGGCAATAAGCTTATGAAACAATACTTTCATGTCATTAAAACTGATGAATTCATGACGGATTGTGCCAAATTTTGATAAGGACAATCCGAGATACGAATACCAATTAGTTTTATCCATTGTTTTAATCTAGATGTGCCTGTTGCAAATTGCAATAGGATTAGTGGACTTAATTAGAGTGAAAATTGATACAAGCCCACACCATTTGCGAAAACAGGTATTCGTGTGGTCCACCCTGTAATTTTAACAGAACCAAACCACCCACATGTAATTCAAGATCAAACTTGTCAGTCAGGGTTATCAGGAGTTAACCAACGGATGAATCACATTGCTGCAGACTAGGGTCAAGTCAATTCAGTTAAAAAAATATACGAGATGGCGACAGAATTCTGTTATCAGACCTCAACTGACACATCAAACTGGGCAGGTTGTGTATATCAAATTTCGAAAATTTGTATACATACTCAACATTTCGTAAATGATGAGCAATAATTGCACAGCCATTGTTAATTCCAAAAACCTGTGTCACCAGTTTGTGGACATAATCAGATACAAATTCATTAAACTTCTTCAAAATTGAATTTGTTTTATATACAATAGTTTAAAAAAAAATAATAATTAAGCTTTATTTACAACTTCAAACTACATTTGAGATAATACAATTTGCAGAGACTGAATTTCAAGCCAAACAAAGACAAAAATAGATAAAATGTCGTTAATTTTTGACAGCATGGCTAACTTAAACACCCCATACTAGTTGACAATGTGTAGCACTAAGCTTATCTTTAACTATTTCTAGCACGATAGTATTCTTCTCTCCCTGGGTAGTTTGTTAACCTTTCAGTGCACAATTTTTTCAGTTTTATTTAGACACCATAATGCATATTTAAGGTCGTTTAGCAGAGCTCCAGTGACAACTAAATTTGATTTTGGCTCAAAACGTGCATTAATGTTACGCCGGAAACTCCTGAGTAAATTGAATGTTTTGCATTTTATCAAAATTAAACTCGTTATTATGGCCGCAGACAGCAGTTTTTTCATAAAAACACATCTGCATGGCTCGTCTCAGTATGATTAATAACTAAAAAAATACAGCTGCCACTGCAAACAGGAGTTCAAATAAATCTACACATGCAGCTGAATCATTTTATATTTTTTTTAAATCAGTCTGGTTTATGATAGCAATGAATCGATTTACACAATTTCCTTATTACCCTAAGATTAGAATTTTGGTAAAACTACGCATTTTCGTCATAAATAAAAGGAGCTACATAGTTCTTCCAGAAGTATCAAACTTTTATCTGGTGCACTTTGTTTTACAGTGATAATTGAAATAACAGATAATGCGTGGGAAATATCCTGACATCATTTCTACCAGTGATTACAAGCCATCCGCATGTCTGTACTTGTCTCTACATTTCCGCATTTTTCGAAACTAGACCTTGAGACTCAAAAATTCTTCCTATTGCATAATGGCAACACGTGGACTTACTGATACTTAAATCATGTGATTATAATTTCACTCCCTACATATTACATAAAGCATTCTTCTGGTTTGTCATAAACTGTGGGAGGGGTAAGGCCTTGGAGGTTAATTTGCATTTGCTTGAAGGTCCCCCTCTTCTTGAATAGCAGTCAAGTTTGGATTCTTGAGACAGGATTTCAGTGAGGTTTTATATGCTTCCATTATTCACATCGCATTTTTGTGGTACCAGTTCCAGCCACTGAATGGCACTGATGGGAACAGACATTTTCTCACGCCATTCATAAGAAAATATCTGCTTTGCTCCCTCTGCATCGTGTGAACCATTTTTAAATGCCATCTCACATTGGTCAAACACATGTTTAGTTTTTCTAAATTATATATGAAAACTCTTATCTCGTCTAAGCATTCTTTACATTTGTTTTTTAATGATTTTCCCCTGGCAGAATAACAAGTCTTTTAAGATAAAAATCGCTGCATATTTAAGCTCACTTTGTGCATGTTCAGCACAAAATGGCCTTAATTCACCATGAAATTGAAGATCACATTTTACCAATTTGAATTATTGTTTCAATGAAGGTCATTTTCATAATTTAAAATAATCGTGTAGTAAGATTACGAAACTACAAGTGAGTCACAGGTTTTCTATTCACCTCAGTTGGTGGATGACCCAAAAAACCAAGACTTGAGTTAACGGGTCAGTTTGGGTCATGCCAAGCTAAAGAAAAAATCTATACGCGTCTTCATTGACAGAAATGAGCAAGAATATGAGTGTCCAACTAATGCTAAGGGCTGGTGGTCAGCATTAGTCTCTTCGCATTGGATGGCACATTAAGAATGTCCAGCGCAGAATTGCATGGCCCCATTTTCAGTAGGATATTAGTTTACACTAATTCTTCCTGGGAAGTCATTGCTCATGCCCTTCCGTGCATAACAGAGAGATATGCAACGCGCGTATATACTAAAAATAGATGAATGAATCAAGAGCAGATATTCCACTTACCCATCCACCTTGATCAACAAACCATTGGGCCAGATTCTCGTCGACATAAGCGCAGACCCAATTCACTATCATGTCCACCAACTGGGGCATTTCCTTGTTCATGCATTGGGAAGCCAGGGCCCCGCCGAATGAAAACAAAGCCACGAAGCGGCCCCAAAGAACACCATCGATGAACAGCTCATTGGTCACCCCGACGAATGTCGGATATGCGGATGATAAAGTGACGTGCAAATGGGCACACATTTCGTCGAAAACCATTCTGTATCGATCTTCGAGCTCGCCCCCCAATCTCCTCATCACAATGTTAGTATGTGTCGGTTCTGGCATCGTAGGGCATGTGGTCCATTCAAAACCGTCTACGCTCAACCGATGCTTAATGTAGTCTATTGTTACATTTCTCGTTAATTCTCTGCTGTAAGAACGTGGACGTGGTCTGTCTTCGGGATACATTTTAAGCAAAATGCCCAAGTTGCTCCGAACAAATCCTCGTTTTCCAGTGATATCCACGCAGCAAACTAGGCACAACACAAATATTGACGGCTGAAGATAGAATGAATAGAATTGTGCTGTGGATGGCAATTTAGGCAATGGCCCTGCCCATAGGCGGCGCTTAGTTCGAATATAGCCACTAAAGATCGAGGGTCGTTTGTTTTATTGTCCGAATTTTTTTGATATGGAGGTCAAGTTTTGTTTGTTGATTTCAATAAGGAATGTAAACAAAAACAAATTTGTAACACCTATATAGGTATCAACTGTTGTTTTATTATTTGTTGATTTTAAAATGGCCGCGTTTTGGGTTATTGTTACTTTCCCCAATGTATGATTGGGGGTTTGAATTTGGACATACCTTTGAGGAATTCCAGCTAAATTTGCTTAAAAGAATGTTTAAATTGATTCTGATTTAAATAAAACAGATTATCCCCATTAATAGAGCAGCTTATTTTCTTTCATGATCATACAATAATAATTATTACTATTTTTTCAAATAAAAATTTGTATATCTATAGCTTATTATCAAGAATAGTTTGAATTTATCAACAGTTCATTAAGAAACAAATGTGAGGATTCCACCTTGGATATTTCTAAATTTGTTTTTCTTATTGAAACTGTGCACGTATACAGTACTCACATATACGACATATACAATAAACGCATAATTAAGCCAGGTCTCCACCAAGACGTACATTGTACGTATATACACGTTTTTAGAAACATACATTTACAAAATGGAGGCTGAAACAAACCCGGAGGGCAAACTATTTTGCATATGTTCGTAAAAATGTGTACATACATATGTATATACGTACATACGTACAATGTATACGTCTTGGTGGAGACCCGGCTTTAGAAATTGCACTACAAGTTTGCCACATTTGTAGATATAAAAATCAGTAGAAGCAAGATTTAGACCAATGTATACTTCTTGTAATCGTTAAAATAAACATTGTCGTGATACGATTCAAACTGATATAACACGTGGACTATTTTTATGAACGAATTTCTTAATTCATTCACAGAACGTTGCCTCCCATTGGAAATTATCTCATCCATTGTTGCTCAAATGACCGGTCTTTGTTCAATTATTTTTCATAGATCACTTTTCAGCAATTTATACTTCGCACTGTCACCCATCCATATAAGAACTTACTAGTATATGCGATGGAAACACGATATTGGATCAAATGGGAAGTGAACGTACATATAATACGTATATAGTATATGAAGAAGAATGAAACGTCTGTTAAAGTCGATATAAAAAGGAAATGGACGCAGGAAATGCATATTAAAATTAACCTACTAGGGGGAACTTTGCATGGCTAGGTTGATGTCGTTAAACTGGAACTAGAGGTTCAAAATAGATGCAAACTTGAAATGGGTGTACACGTACTCCAGCAACTCATGCTAGCATTCAACAAGAAATAACAATGCAAAAAATGAAATTCTGGTAAGCCTGTTTGGCAAAAGCAAAGTAAGATAACTCAGGTGTTTGATAACGCGCATTTATATAAGGACAAATAAATACATTTGATATCTATTAAACTCGCATCACCTGGATTGTATCTCAAAACCTGCATGGCAAATAATTTTCAAATGTACATGCTATGTATGTATACATAGAAAAGGTTCTGAAATTTAAAAAACTTTTCTACAAAAAACTATCATTCAAAATTCGAATATATACTACTTGTACGACACCATTTCGTATTTTACAAAAAAAAAAAAAAAACAGCTTGAAAAATATGAATTTATTCTTTTGGTTGCATAAAATAAAAGCAAGATCTATTTTGGAATTTTTTAATTTGGATATTCAAACAAAACTCGGAGAATTAATTGTACATAACTTTAAAAAAACCAGAAGGCATCACACATAACAGTGGTATACATAATGTATGCATGTTATGCATATTTATTTACATTACGTAAAGACATGGCAGTGCATTTTGGTCGTGAGGGGTAAAGGGACCAGGGGGAGTTGCGCATTCCCACGTTAAACGTGAGTGCGGTGAAGTTCAAAAACCCAAGGTACACTTGAAAAATACACCTCTAGTTTATGGAATGCGGTTCCTGAGTTAGCTTGAGGGGATGTAAATACCTCACATGACACACAACCCCTCCCCCTTACACACCTGAACACCTGAAATATGCAGTTCGGTAAGGGTGAATGGTGTCTAGGTTCTCCAGAGAACGCATCAAAGGTCAATTTTATAAACCTACCAATTCAGCATCATATGCTCATAACGTCAGCCATCTTGTAGAACCACAGTTAATAGCGGGGAAGGGGGTCGATATCAAGAAAAGTACAGAGAAAAAAAAGGGAGTTCATGAAAATTAAGACTATGTGACACAACCCCCTAACAAGGCCTTATCCAAAACGGAGTCACAGAGTTGGTGAGGGGGTTCTGAGGGATAGTTTATTTTTTTATTTTTTTGGTGGGGGGATGAAGGGGGGTACTGCATGCATTGGGGTGAACGGAGGAACTGCGTCTTATAGAGCTTTAATTAATCAGGTGAGGGGGGGGGGATGGAGTTTGGGCACCATTGCACTTTTACCTAAGAAAAATCGCGTTTTTATCTTTAAAATCCTTGAAAATCGCACTTTGAATGCAGAAATTAAAATGTCATTTCTAAATTAGAAAAATACACTTTGCCCTTCAAAAAAGTGCAAAAGTTCAATCCCCTTTTATATTTTGTCGACTTGGTTTCAAATTTTTAAACTTTTTTTAATTTCGGAGGAGGGGGGTCTATCTCCAAGATAACGACACAAGTATATGTTTTCAAGCAAAATAAGAGGAAATAATTTTTGCGACACTCTGTATTTTTAGTTAAATATATGCCGTAAGATGACGCCACAAGTCAAAGGAGGCTTTAATTTTTAAATTCCTCGCCTTCTAGCATATGGGAAATTTAAAAAGTAAAACAAGACAGTAACATATAGGGAGAACGCGGCCAAATTAATAACGATTTCTAACGGAATTCACTTGTTCGGAGTAGTTACTTCAAAGAAGGTACGTTACATATGAACCTATTTAATTTATACGTTGTCAGTAACACCGAATTTGCACGTTAGGCTTAATTCATTTGGAATTAATTGTTACAGGACTCCAGTTTTAAAAGAATATGGATAACAAAATCTCTAAGAAAACTGTCTCGAAAAGGGTACGTCGCTCGAAGGATTCTAATTTTCGTCAATTGGAAACAGCCATGTCAATTCCGTCGGATGACGATACTCCGCGAACTCTCATCAAAAATCTCGTGAAAGCTGGTGATTTCTGGTCCTCGTTTGAAGCAAAAGGCATTCCCTTGAAGCAAAGCCGAAAGTCAAAAACACCAAACGAGGCAAGTCCGGCAAGATCTGCGTCGAAAATTCCAAACGTGGCAAGGCTGTCAAGATCTGCAGCAAAATCGCCAAAAGGGGCAAGTCCAGCAAAATCTGCGACGAAAACTCCAAACGTGGCAAGTCCGGCAAGATCTGCGTCGAAAATTCCAAACGTGGCAAGGCTGACAAGATCTGCAGCAAAATCGCCAAAAGTGGCAAGTCCAGCCAAATCTGCATCAAAAACTCCAAACGTGGCAAGTCCGGCAAGACCTGCGTCGAAAACACCAGCCGCTAAATTGACCGAGAGTGAACGTAACGACTCTGATACATTTGACAGCTTTGTTTTGCCGACATACCGCACCAATAGAAGGCAGATAGGTAAAAAGCAACGGAAAAAGCCGACCAAAGCTGACGTTGAAGCATTTGCAGCAGGTGCCGAAGCCATATTAGCTGCCAGAGAATTTCTTTCGACTTCCGAGTCGGAGACCGAAACATCATTTGCAAGCTCCGCTGCCAGGCATGTGTCTGCATCGGAAAACGCGTTGCAGGACAGTTATGCTGCTGACAGCTTCGTATTACGACCTTACAATGCTGGTCGAAGAATCTTGAAGAAAAAAAGAAGAGTTCCTGGACCGCACGAAGCACGTGCCTTTGCAAAAGCTGTAGACGAAATCAAGGAGGGCGATAATCAATGGATGACTACTGACGAATCGTCAACAGATTCTCATGCTGAGAATCCCAAAAGACTCTCTCGTGACGTTAGCAGCATGATCGAGAATTCTCAAAAAAGGCATTCAACAAGTATGTCCCAAACTAAAACGACTCCGCAACGCCCAGAAGATGAAAACTTGATGAAAACTGGAAATTCAAACGTTGCTAGGTAAGAGAGAATATGTCCAATGTATGGTTGAATTGTTTTTGTGAACCAGTAATGATGTTCTAATCTTCTATTAGGTATAGTTCTACATCCAAGCAGCCGAGCAAGAGGGACTCATCAACAGATTTTCATGCTGAGAATCCCAAAAGACTCTCTCGTGACGTTATCAACATGATCGAGAATTCCCAAAAAAGGCATTCAACAAGTATGTCCCAAACTAAAGCGACTCTGCAAAGCTCAGAAGATGATAACTTCGTGAAAACAGGAAATTCAAACGTTGCTAGGTAAGAGGGAATATGTACAGTGTATGGTTGCATTGCTTTTGTGAACCAGTAATGATCTTGTAACCTTCTATTGGGTATAGTTCTACATCCAAGCAGCCAAGCAAGAGGGACTCTAGTAGGTTTTATGTATCAGATGCACTTACAGAAGAGAATTCATCAAAGAACATCGTGACAACACCAAGACTTTCGGGAGCTTCATCGAGTCAAAGAATTACTAGATCCGGCAGTAAAAAGGCCAACATGACTCCTCGGGATGCAGTGACATTACTCAAGAAACGCTCCATGCAGTTTAATAGCATGAACATAGCATCTCCCAATGATTCTGAGATCCAAGGGTTCTCGCCCAAGCTCTCTTCAACCCGAATTAATCAAAGGCATTCGTCATCATTTAAAGACAAAATTTCGGCCCCTTCTGCATCAAGGACTAACCAACTTTCACAGAAAATACTAGAAACCTCTAGCACCTCAAAAAAATCGCCAATACGGTCTCCACAAAAAAATAAATCTACGGATTCTCGCCAAGTTTCACTTTTAACATTTGATCCCAGGAGTTCGTCGTTTCATGAAGATTTTTATACCTGGCCGGCATCAAATGTTAAAGAGAGAGCCAAGCAGTTAACTATTCAAGAAAGCGATTCGGAAGAAATACCTGCATCTACTGACAAATTCAATCTGCGATCAAGGACAGCCGAAACCAGTACCCGTTTCACGCAATCTAAATTTGAGGATGATGAAGCCGGAGAATCTTCGATAAAAGAATGGAGTTTGAGAAGCAAGTTAAAAGTCGACAGTGCATCCAGTAAAAATATTTCTGACGGATCACCCCAAACACGAGAAATGGTACTGCCCCCAGGTACATCCGAGATTTCACCCAAACAATTTTCGCCTACAAATAGATCTACAGGACCTCAGCATGATCTGTACTTGCCAGAAAGTCCTATGCATTCGTTAGCAGTCCAGGATACATCTCATAACAGACCTGCATTAAGGCTTAGTGAAAGTTCCGAGCAATCTGACACTGACGAAAATGAGTTTGCACAAGATCCGGTATTTTCCGCTGTGTCTCATAGGTCATCTAGAACGATTAGTCAGTTGACCTCAGTTCAGGATCAAGTCGAGGTAGTGCCACCAAGTGCATCCCAGGTTTCGTCAGAACAATTTTCGTCTTTGAATAGATCTACTGGGTCTCAACGTGCTTTGCTCTTGCCAGAAAGCCCTATGCGCTCGTTATCAATTCAGAATCCATCTCATGCCAGGCCTGCATCAAGGGATATTCCACTGGAATCTTCAATGGAGAAATCTAATAGCTTTCGAGGTGTTTCACTCTCATCTGGTAGAAAAACGCCACATTCTAGTACAGGAATAGATTTGAACAAAAGCGGCGGAAGAAAATCCATGATGCAGTCCCGGCTCATCTTTTCTCCCAAAAGCAGTGGAAAGTTGAGGTTTTCAAATCCAAAAACCAGCAGACTAACCGGCTCTCAAATCGAAGGCAGTGCAATTGAGGCGAGAGAAAACGAATCTCTCGGCTCTGCTCGCAGAAAATCAAAAGATAAACGCAAGAGGCAGAGAGACTCTGCATTTTTGGAAGATTCCGATTTAGAGTCTGAAAACGATAAATCTAATCCATTTTGGAATGCAGCTAAGCCTTCCACCAGTCGAAAAAATGACTCCGACGAGGACCCAGAGACCAGATTTCGAAACGGCAAAGGACCAGTTTCGCCTCCTTTTGATAGTGAATCTGATTCAACGATTGATATCAACAAGAGTAAAAAAACACTTCCAAAAACTAAGAAGACCGCAAAGGGTGGCCAAACTTCAAAGAAAGCGCAAACTAAGGATGAGTTTGTGCCTCTTTCGGGAACCAAAGCAAACTTTGAACATTTCCTCCAAAAGCGTATCATGCGACCCGCTGCAATGGAAGCGCAGAAACAAGCGAATCGATTCTTCAGAATGACCCGCGACGAAATGGAGAAAATTATGGCGAAAAAACCTAACGCCGAGAAGTACATTAGCCCAACTGAGATTAAAAACATGTTTGTCAAGCAGGGCTTGTTCGAATCTCTCGACCACTTAGAAATGAATGCTCGGCAGTGGCTGGACACCGACGGACAAGACATGGTAATAGACTACCAAGAGGCTTTTAGAAATATTAAATATGATTAAAATTTACTGTCTAAATCACTTAATGGCCTGATGCGTTTGCGCAAGATCAGGTATTTTCCAGTGGGTCTCGTAGGTCATCTAGAACGACTAGTCGGTTGACCTCAGTTCACGAGCAAGTCGAAGTACTGTCACCAAGTGCATTTATTGTCTCAAAACAATAGATCTAATGGATTACATTGTCATCAGACAATAAATCTAATCCATTTTGGAATTTAGACCTGGAAACGGAATCTCTTCTGCTAACAGAGCAGAGAGATTAGTTTTCAATTGCCTCTATTTCGCTGCCTTCGATTTTAGGGTCCGATAAGTGCGTTTTATTTGTTTATTGTAAAATTGTATCTATGGTTAATTATTATCTAATAAATTTATTATTGTATATTTTTTACAGTCAACTAATTTGTTTGTTCATAGACAATTATAAAAATGATTTCGTTTTTTTTTTTTTAATAAAACTGAAAGACAAATTGGACAATTGATTTAAATGTAGACAATGTCGTCATGTGAACTTCAAGAATTATAAATAAATGAAGTTAAAAGGTATAATTTAAGACAATTTTAGACAAAGTATTTTTATAATAAAAAGAAAACTAATGTAAAGTCAGTTGCAAGGGCAATAGGACAATGAATCGAATAAACAATCTATTAAAAAGACATATTAGTTAACTTTTCTAAAATAAATACGAATTATTTGACTAAGAGCCAATAAGTTTAAATGCCTCGTACAATATTTTATAGCTGCAACAGATGGCGTTGGAATCTCGATTGGAAGCTCAACGGAATTCTTTTTAAAATTACGTTATTAATTAAACATTTTTTTTATAGTAAAATATTATAATTTACAATAATATCTTAATATTATTTTAATTATTTGCCTTTCTCCTTAGATTCGCAACTACAGTTTGTAAAGAGGTCATAAGACAAAAGATTTGGAAAACATGCTGGGTTTAAATAGGTAGAATGTCAAACATGTATATCAAATGTTGCCATCGTTACTATTTTATTATTAATAAACAACAAGTTATGATATTTTCCGTATTTGCATCAAGTTTTCATAAATAAGTTTTGGGTATTAATATACTGTAACTTGTATATTTACAGTAGCAATCAAGTTGTCATTTCAGACGTTTGTCAAATTTCAATTTAGCGTGTACAATATTTTAATAAATTATAAAAGTCAATAAAAAACTGTCAGTGGTGAGAAGCCTTATTGGATTTGTGTAGTGAACCAGCTAGCTATTCAAATATTGTAAACAAATATCTAAAATCATTAAACATTGGCGTTTAATGCAGGGTCACTGCAACCAATGGATACCATAACACTCTATTTGTTATAGATTTTGGTCCATAAGGAAATGTCACGAAAAGGGCATTGTATACATCTTGGATACTAATGTTTCTTTTAACGACTAGACGTCTTGTTATGGCAACTTATTTTCACAAAATCGAGTAGTTTGCATTTACAACCCAGATTCTGTGGCTGGCAACACATTGGTCAACAAGTGCAAAAATGCGTGGAAGAATGGTGAGAATTAGCATTTGTCATTATTTCATTTTATTGTAAATATTTGCTTGCCTTTTATTGTGTATCATTTAATTTAACTAAGGTTTCAGCGGTAGGACAGTCTTAGAACTATTTATCATAGTTATTTCCAGTTATTTGAATATGATAAATGTGATTTACTCACACGACATCATACATTTTTAATAATTTCCTATGCAACATCATGCATAATTTATTGCAAAATATAACCGTGTATAAACGATTAATAATTGAGTCCACATTTTCCTGGCGCAAGCCATTACAAATTTACCAGAATTTCACGTATTAATAATTCATTTGCAATTTAAAGTTTTAATATTTTATTTTTTACACAGAATGTGGTTACTGTATTTTTGACGGTGATTTTAATTACAAGAAGATGCCTGTCTGATTCTGCAGGTTGGTCTAATTCAATTTTAATAAAAGTACATCCAAACGTGCTTGTGATAGAAAAATACATACAGAATAGTCGTTATTTACAAATCTCTTAGGGCAATTACTAGGATATAATGAATTAGTTTTGCTGAAAATACCTCGTCAGGAAACAACATCGTCTAACATGACCCTAAACAACTGCTTGGATATTTGTGGACTTCAATCATATGCATATGCTGCATTTGTTGTATGTTAATCATGTTTTTTCTAAAAAAATTAATTAAGGATCTTGTTTGTGCACTCAACGACCTATAAGTCGTACTTTAAGACGAATGTAGTGCCCTCCACCATAGGATAAAAATTCTTATTTACTCATTTTAATAATAATACAAAAAATGTAGGATGATCTTTGCATGTGCAGTGCTGATATGGCAACCAACATCAACTTGGATAATTGCAACGAAAGCAAAAGTTGCAAAAATTCTCAAGAAGACGAATGCACGCCATGCAATTTAACCATTGCCTATTATCTTGTTTGTAAGTAATTTTCATAAAACTAATTAACTCGCACACAGTCCTTTTAATTTCTCTATTTTCATTTATTTAAAATTTCATTTTAGTTGACTATAACGAATATTACTCAGTAAAATTCGATGTTGGGGATGTAGTCTATGGAGATTCCTTCACACCGTACACATTTCAGTTAATAGGAAGCAATGGAGAATGTTTAGAAGATGTTATAGGAAGAAATTTAACTAATACCGTTTTATTTAGAAATAGGTAAGCATAACACCGTTTTTCTCATATTTATTTGTTAGAACTGCAAGATTATCTTTATAAAAAGGTTTCATATATGAATTACTATTTGTATAAAGCAAATCCTGGTGAAATTCCAAATGTGACCCATCTTCCGCCACGTGTTATGACCTTTTTTTTCTTATATAAAAATGTTATTTAGCACAGTGGAAATAGTAACGCAATGTAGGGAAGTAGGTGACATTGAACGCATCAGAATTGGAAGCGTAGTCCCGGGGAACGCTTTATATCTAAATCAGGTATGGATCTTACGAATATTTAATACTAAAAATCGATTTTTGATGTACTCAAAGATTATTATGTTGGACAAGGGAAACCATGATTGATAGATACTTAGAGGGCAACAGTGCTATACAATATGAAAAGCACCTTCTTAGAATACAAGAGTCGTGTACACACATGTAAATAGATTATTAAATGTAATACTCTACTCAGGCTTATTGCAGATTATTACAATATTTTGAAATTGAATATACACTACACTTGCACACCAATACCCCACCCAACCACTACTATTCATGTTCACATCATTTTCAACCGTAGAGAAAACAAAAAGAATAACTTTTTGGAATTAAAACAGTTTTGCTCTCAGAAATTTAAATGACAAAATTGATGAAATATACAATAATTTTAACCAAACTTTACTTTTAATTAGGTTACAGTGCAACGAAACGATGAAAATGTTATCGTATTTCCTTATGCCGGATGGATCGATAGGGAAACGTATTTCAATGTGACATTTGGGATCAACTGCACTAGAATAGAATTATTCCAGATGAGGCCAAGTTTCACTAAAGACCAACACCAAAAAAGAAAGAGATCCCATGATTTTGATCCACAACCAACACAAAATAATATGGATAAGATGTCGAATAAGACTGATACAACGGCCTCCTTCAGTTGTTTAGATTATGCAAGTAAGAATTACACCATTAATAAAATCATTAAATAATCAGTATTTCCTTGAATCGCCATGTTTTTGAGAAAAAAGTGTGTCAGCATATAATTTGAACTAGGCTTTTATATAAAGTGTATTATGTGTTATTGTAATTTATTATTACTGGTAATAATATACAAAATCTGCTAACAATATTACTCTACTAAATTCATATAGCAATACTAATATATTTTTTGTTTGTTAATGAAAGCTGCACGTAACATGAGTATGAAAAAGGCGTTTGAATATGGCATAACGTATTCAGTTGAAAATGGTAAGATTAATTAATACCAATAATACATTTGTCTAAGCAAAGAAACGTGATTTTAACACTCAATTATCATTTTTCAAGTTATATTTCTTATTTTTTTTATTACTTTGACTTTTGACTAAACTTTTCCATTGAAAATCACGATGGGATTCACATTTCTTTGTACAGCCATCAGTGGATATATATAGTTTAAATTTCCAAAATCATCATTGTTTGTCATCATTAACTTTAATGTAAAATTCTAGGTAAAGGTGTTTCTTTCGATGGAATATTTTTCAACAAATACATCCCGCTGTTTAACTGCAGTATGGCGATAGTTACAGGTTTCTATCCGATGGATTAAATATTCATGAGTTATTTTTGGATTTCTCAATTCCAAACTCATTTTTAGTTAATTTTTTTTTTCTTGTTCGCAGCATGTACAGACTTTCCTCGTCTTTCAACCTACATGACCAACGATTTGGCCAACAAATCTCTGGCAGTGGGAGGCACAGTCACGTATCAATGTTCAAGAGGGGCGTTTAATTTTAAAGGCAACATTACTCGAAGCATCGTGTTTGACTGCAAAAAAGATGGTTTACTCCGCCCTTTTGTACAAAAACCATTAGCGTGCAAACCAAGTAAGTGTCGTTCTTTAAGTCATTATAAGTGTAAAATAAACGATAACAATTACATTGCATGAATCTGGTGACTGTATAAATGAGCGAATGAAGATTTGGGTGAATGGCAACAAGTAGACCCATTAATCATTATTATTATTTGGATTTTATGTTCATAAATAACTTTAGATCATCACTATTTTGTCTTGCGCTACCGTTGAATTTCATTGAATATCTAGAATGATAAATAAAGAATTTAAAATACAACCTGTGTAATTGCATTGATCTTACGCATCTTTGAATGATATTAAGAGTAAAAAATATTTTAACTTGTGAATTCAATGATGCAGAGCGTTTACTTTTACTACATGTTATTTTCATAAAATTGATATAATTGCATTAATAATACAACCATGTATGGATAAAACTTGTAAGTAGGATTCAAATACTTTAGTGCATAACATGCTTTTACTTAAAATTGAGCTTCGTTAAGTACTTTTTAATAAATTCATATGCTTTTATGAGATCGAGCTACTCATGTAGCATTAAGTAACCATGGACAATTCTAAACTATGTTAAATAACACGTAAAAGGCGTGTCCTATGACCTTGTAAATATATCGCGTTGCTACAATAAAGTAATGGGAAGGTGATATTTAAAATTTGGACAAGGGCTAAATTTAATTTCCTATCTATAACACGCCTAATTCCATTAAATCAACGGAAATGCCGATGAAGTTTCTTAGCGGTACTCGTAGCAAAGGTGGAGACCATAGCCTTAAATGCCAATTTGGGAAAGGTGAAGCTTTGATGTTATTACCACGCCTGAAATTGAAAGTGGACAAACGAAAAGATAGGAAAGGGCGTTTGTTGAAAATATTTTAAAGTCCTTGTTGTTTCCTACACACAATCATCCACCTTGCTTATAAACAATGGCGAAGATACCCACGAAGGACGACTCATCCTACGTAATCTTAAGGTCTAGGTCTGCCTTATATTTCTTGGAAATGAAAGGGGTTACAGGACGGGCGTTTTCTCAAACTTTCACTGAATTAACAACATCTATTCAAGGCTCTCGAAATTGTTTCAATGTTCCCAGCAGGGTAGGTTTTCAAACTTGATATTGTCTAATTCTTTGAGATAAGCCAAGCTAAATAGCCATTTTTCCATTGTAAACTTTTTGAAAAAACTTTACAAAAGGTGTTAATCATTCCTAGCAACTATTCTGAAATATTTACAGGACATTGGCGTCAAATAAAAAGTGCAATACACCTAACATTAAATGGGCGTCAACTTGACGCTTTTTCTTCCCTTTGACTCTGCATACCTCGTTTCAGACCCACACAAATGTAGTTTTTTACATAATTCATTTGAATAATATATTTTTTTTTCTAAATCTTAAGACAGTGGTAGACAACTAGAAAGTCTCACTGCTCCCAAAACAACCATTAAATATATTCTGACATTCCATATGAAATACCAAGTCTTATTATTAAATAATTCATGACTACTGTAGCCAAGAAATAAATGTTTGGGTAGGAAGCAAATCTTATCTAATATTGCAAGACCATGGTAAATCCTTCTATGAAAATGTTTTAAAACAAACAAATTAAAAATAAATGGAATTCCATTACTAATGTGATAAACTTATGGATATTATATGAAATAGAAAGAAACGAAAAGAAGATGAGAGCCAACAAGGAAGCAGAATTGAAATCAAGATAAGCAGATATTTACTTCTATATTATATTGTGAACATCCGAAAAGCCAAATCAAACTCATAATTTTTTCCCCAAAGGTTTATAATAAAAAAAAAGCCAGATCCAATCAAGAAACTTGAAGAAAGACAAATTGACATAAAAAAAACCAACTACTGCTTAGCTAATTATACATTATGCACAACATTTTTTTCTGCATTTCGAACTTTGCCAGAAACGTAGAAGAGCAGATGAATTCCCAAGGCATATATTCGGCTCATGTTTTTATTTATAGGGACAATTGTGAGTATTATTTTGAAAATAAATAACTATGTAAACTATATGTGTATACTTGCAACATGCTGTATATTTTTTGAATAATTGTATAAGATTAAGCTCACATGAATTACAATTCGAATAAACAGTTTTCTCATAAAGTGTATATGTTAAAATCAAATTTTAACTCCGAAAAGAATAGTTTCATATTTCCCAGTAGCTATTTCTACTGCCTTGCACATATCGCTCGAAATAAGTGGTTCGCAAAGATGGCCGACCAGCACACCGCAAACCTTCCTCACATTAAGAATGACGTCATACGATTACTATCAATAAAAATATGATAGAAAAACAAATTTCCAAAACTTTCCATTTGAAACGTTCATTAGCAAAAACTCTTAAGCTTTATCGATTTTATTAAAAAAAAAATAGTCTTAGTTTTGAATCAATATGGAGCTTGTTTTCACTACATTAGATGACAATCGTGATTGCAGGTTCCACCAAATATAAAAAAAATTGTCAAAATGCTTTATTTAACAAGCTATGACATTGGCTATTTGAGTTTTTGTACAGGTAATTTTATCTTATCATTGCCTATTTTTTCTAACTTGACTGACGATGTTTTTAACGCTACACCTGAATAAATTTGCCTTTTAAATATTTTTTCTTCTGTTTGCGAAGGGAACAGTCACTGCACCTTTTACAAGGTAGCTGTAAAAATCTACACACTTACAGATTCAGATTTGGAAACAAAAAATGAAAAAGCAATTTTCTCACCAAGTTTCAAGTCGCCAAGCATGGATCAGAATTTACTGACCATGGAGAATATTATTGCATTACATTACATAGTTTATGAGTAAAATCAACAAGTTAAATGAATCCATAAAGTTACAACGCATATTTTTATCCTGTAAATGTTTAATGGGCCACGCACGTTTAACCAAATATTTCCTAAAATCTTTGAGGAAAAAGGAAGTTAACAAGAAGCATGTTTTAATTTAACGCTATGCAAAAGGTGTGTCACCAATAGCGTGGATCTAGATTCTTAAATATCCTGATTGCAATACCTTATCTTAATAAAAGTAAACGCTTGCTAAGTGAACTTAAACTATGTTTTGAAAATAGCGTGACGAGGGAGGTCCTTTCATGAGCACTAGGTGTGAAAAATACTACTCCCATTCTAGTGTAAATAAAAGAAATAATTAGGATTTACTCAACTATTTTAATGACTATCATTTTACAGAGCAGTATTTCAAGCATTACTTTCTAAATAAATACGTGAAACTGATTCACTAAAGAATACTGATTTTCATCGGTTTTTACACAAGTCAACCATGATTAGAAAAAAAGCTGCAATTGCCTCAATAACGGATAGATCCTGCAATACATCTTGACGAAATGACATAGAATAATGCATTTGCATGCAACGCATAATGTATGCAAATGTTGAATTGATTGCGTTCTGCAATGAGGTCACCTAAGTGGATACTTATAGTTAAGGAGAAATAAAAAAGGAACTTTCATCAAGGAAAATGTTTGAACAAAAAGCATTTGTTCTTGTCTATGTCAACACGTATGATAGTTTAAACCATTGATATGTTTTCGATATGTGTGGCATTCATTGAGGGCTTAAAGGTTTTAATAGAAAGTTTGTACTTGCAGTGCATACATAACATAGGTTTTCCTGCTACTCAGTCACATTTATGTATGTCACAAATCAAATTATTTTTCGCAAACCACTATACAAATTTACATTGCTGGAATTAACTATTATTGCCCAATCCAAATTCATTGAAAAAAAATGTAATTCCTACAAGTTAAAATTCTAATAAAATGCAAGTTATTTTTATATTTTGATAAAAACACAAACAAACACACACAAAAAAACACGAAATTCTCAAGCAAACAATGACACCCATTGTAAATTGTTTGTGGCATGAGCTAGAATAAATTAGGAAGTATACATTTAATGGGAAATGGAAACATTTTATAAAATTATGGGGGAGTGATATAAGGGTCATTCGCGCATGCAAATAGTTTATTTCCGAAATAGTTTGCATTAAAACCCAAGTTGATCGCATGCATGGGTTAACTAAATTCAATGAGATGTGAACAATGCTCAATTCGGTTAATCCTTTCACCGCCCTTCAATATTTATACATTCATTGTTGCGTCTAGATAGATATAACTTAATATCACGATCACGTCCGCGTTTTTAATTTCAATTTGAAATGCAGATTGACGATGGATGAGTCGCAATCTTACAGAAGCCCACCTTAATTCCTGATGAATATTAACAATGTTAAATAATTGCTGATGTGGCCATGCTCTACTTTTTCGCGACGTGATTGTTTATATATTTAGCCTAAACATGCATCAACGAAACAATTACTTGTTGAAGAAATGATTGGCATTCCATATGACATCATATGTCATAATGAAACTACCAGGTTCTCACGAAAGCAACATTTCGATGTTGTTAGGTAAAAGAAATACGGAAATAACGACTCTGTCTTGCCTATATTTCAAGGGATAGACACATAAATACAAACCCCTTTAACAAGCAAGTGGGATCAAATTAAATTTCCCTAAAGCAGTTTTGAAAAAAAAATATAATTAGATGTATTTCAAATTACAGTTTCAAAAAGATATAACATGTACACAACAGTTTGCATAACATACACTGAATGTGTATATTAAAATATACAAAAGTATATATAATATATCAATAAGGTACAAGAATATATTTAACATTTCTAAAGTCTCTAAAAACTCAGTCTCAGGGTATCATAAAAAATCTCCATCTCTTCATTAAAAATTGGACTTAATCAACGGTGGGTTTAGTGTTTAAAACGAATTTCATTATATTCACACGACAGTCGATCTTCAATAACAAATTTCAATTTCAATTTAAATACGAGTCATTTTTTATTGGTGTTAGAACCAGGATTTTAGTGAAATTTATTTATGTGAAATCCATATCCTGCTCATTCAAGGCATTGCACGCATAATATGCAATAAGCGAAACTGAATTCAAGAAACCCATAAGATACCTCATTTTTTATTTCAATCTGCAATTTGAAATTATAGTCCACTCATCACTGCTTTTATAAAACCTTTTTTTATATAATAAATTACTTCCTCGGTGCACTTACGGTGCATTAATCGTTTAAGAAGGAAGAAAACCCATAAAGAAAGTAAATCGTCGAGGATTGAAAATAACAAGTTCCGTCACGATTGCAGTCATGCTTTTACTGAGGGCGTAATCCGCAAATTAATTTAATAAACTCCTTGAACAAAAATGGTTATTTCTCCACCCGGATGGTTTTCCCCAGCCCAAAGCTCTATTTCTTATGGAAATCATTTTTGTTGAAATTAATGGCTACGAATTTCAAGTGAGATGTGTAGCTCATGTCTAAAAAATAATCATTACTGTATAAGAAAAGCGAAAGCAGTTTTAGCATACAGCAGATTTCAAGCTAAAAGTGGAAAAGTAAAGTATTGTAGGCACTTGCATAGGTCAAGTAATTTGCCTTAGTTTTAAACAAGAGAATACTTGTTGTAACCTTCTTCGCGAACAATTCTATTCCGTTACCAATGTTTTCACTATTGTTTATTGTATATTTGCCACTCTTGAAATTCACTTTCTTGCTTTACCCTTTTAAGGACATCCTTTCATGTTCAGAGCCAACAACCTTCTAACCTTGGAGTATAAACCCAACAAATCATGGTTTATCCCCTCAAACACCTCATAGCTTATATCAGTATTTTTGTCTGCAGACAGAGGGGATAACGCAGTCAATAATTATCTAACAGGGAGAATTCTACAGGGTGATTGAACAGACTTCAAATTCCAATATTCCAGATACACCGATATTTAGATTTCAATAAAATCTATATTCTGAAATCTAAATCCCCTCAAACACCTTATATATTATATCAGTGCTTTTGTTTGCAGACAGGAGATAAGACAGTCGATAATTATCTACGAGGGAGGATTCTGTACATGTGAATTTCAGTAAAAACTATATTCTAAAATATATTTTTCATAAAAGCGTTTTCATGTCTTCAGCTCTTTATGGAAATGAAATAAATTAATATAGTATTTTCACTATTATCATAAAAATTGCTCTAAACAACTAAGAAGCATCAATATTCCAGTATTCAAAAAATGATTCCAATTGAAGAAATGCTAAGAAGACAATGAACAGCTAGCTCCAAACAAAATAGCTCGAGAAGTTGAAATTATTGAAAAAACTTGTAATTATACAATAACATCTCCTAATAAACACATAATAGTTTTCGAGTCAGCCAGCTACGATCAGCATTTTCTGGTCGTACCCGTTTGACCAGTTTAAGGACTGGCTGTGTGGGGGAAGGTGTTGCCTTCCATCTCCAAAACCACGAAAAGCGAGAGATATATTTCAGTGTACGTTAGTCACCCCACAGGATAACTTCAAACGAGTTTGAAGTCATAGGCAGACGTGCATGATCTGTACTTTTTTTTTGCTATTTTCTCACATATGTGTATGTCTACATGCTGCAAGCAGGTAGGCTAGGGAAAACAACCAAAAACCAGCCCAAAACCCGGTACGTTTACATCTATTGGGGTTACTGGGCCGTTGAAGAAACTTAAAAAACCTCCTCAAAAACCACCTTGCGCTTTGCTCTGTCAAACAGTGTGTTTATGAGCATGGTCTATGCTACAAGCTACTGGATGACATGCATCACAAAGCCTGAACTGCAACGGATGAAATGACAGAGAAACAGATTCCGAAGACAGAAAAAAATGTTCACTTTTAACTGAAAACCTTGCTGCATTTCCACATAACATGCCATGTCTCTCTGGAAGCACATTCAACATTTGGCTGTAATCGGATAAGTTTGTTGAATGCATCTCCATCATTGTCATGATATACTTCCTCAATCTTGCCTTTTCGGCATAACCTGCAACGTTCTCAGCGGTCCTCAGTGACATTTACTCCGCGAAAACAATTTTCAATTTGAATTGATTTGAAACATTTTTAAAGAACACGATGGCGAATTCATGGATTATTACCCTGCATCTGACTCTTGTGCTTTTAGTTAGCAACGTTGTCATTCATGTCCAAGGAGCTCCATCAGGTAAGTCAATTTTTAGAATGATATTTTCTTTTGCGAAAGTTATGTCGAAGTAAAATTAATTATTTTTAAAATGTGGGGGAACAATTTACATAAAACTTACCTACAGTATGCTTTAAAAAATTCAGAAATTTAACTTTCCATCCAGTTTTTAAGTGTAACATTCTTCTGAAAAAACATGAAATTATATGTTAATGATGAAGATAACTGTGCATACATTTGTATTAGCTAGGAAAAACGTTATGTAGATAAAATTGCTTTTGTAGATTTTGAAACTGACAATGGGCACCATGGCTGGATTTTATTTTCCAGTTTGAAATCAGATGAAGTGAAAAAAAAGTTCATTAAAACAATTATGAAAACAACGGAAGAAATCATAAATAATAGATAAAATGGACTGGTTTCTCAGTAACTACAACCGCTACTTTTCTCCAAACAAATAAGTGGAGATATGTATCTTGAGATAGATAACGTATGTTTTCTCATCATTTATTAAAAACATTCATGCAGGCGGGATACATTGTGCAGTACTAAGCGTGCTATACTAACTTAAGCAATTTAAACAATTTTCCAAATAAAGATAACGGGTAAACAAAGGATTGTAAGTTATAATAATCATATTTGAGAAAATTTTAATGTATGAGAAAATATAAAGAATTCACTACCAAATAATGAATAAAATAATGTGTAATGAAATACTTTTTCCAAAAATATTTTGCCATACAAGTCCATAAAACCAACATATTAAGAGTGTGACGTCAATGAATTGATTTTAGTTGATTCATGAAATAAAATAAGGTGTGCTACTTGAAAATACAATATTTACGATATTGAAAGTTTCACATGAAGAAAAAAGGGTGGTATTAAATTAACCAAGGCAGTAAGCCAAGGACGTGAGGGCTCCCTCCCATTTTACAGCGTTTGAATTCAAAAATATTCTGTTGATCAAAACCTAATGGGTTTGATCACTGAAACATATGCATTGAATACATATGGCCAACGAGTATGTAAAACCATCCTACACTAAATGTGGTGCTTATCATGCCAGCATCAAATAGAAAACATGAAAATCTAAATTCCTGCAGAGTCAAGCCCACGTTTTTCTAGAATTACGACAGTAAAGTATAGCTGGAAATATTCTCAAAAAAATTAAGCAACATAACAAACAAAAGCAGCCATGCGCGGTAAGGTGTAGCCTATATTACCTTCTGTAATCACAGACACGAGTTTGCCTATAGCAATTTTCGTTACCAGGTCAATGTTTCCCAACGCTTGGAAAATTAATACAATTCCTTACATGTTATAATTCAATTCGTAACTAACGCATGAAATTTTACTTTATTTTTCAAAGTTTTTCACCGTAAAACGGTTCTTTGACAAACACGACTCAAGCCCACAACTTAGCCTATTTATAAGGGCACACCCCACAGTAAATGGGCCAGAAATTTCCCCAGAAATTTTAAATAGGTTGCACACCAAACGAACCTCAAGCTATTAACATCAGTTATGAGATAATGCTCACACTTTAGTACTCGTTGCAATTTAACAAGCAAAAATACGTCTAACATTGCAAAAAAACACTTAAAATATGTTTATAAAAAGATTAAACTAATAACTTTACAACAAGCTACACCAGACAAATTTGTGAAGAATGTATGCACCGAACAATGAGTTCGTTTTATTTTATTTTATACTGACCAGTTTGCCTGTTACAAATTGCTATCATTGTCCAACATTTTAATCGAGCTATATTGACGTCTACACACCCACACAATTTGCGTTGTATATCGTGCAGATAGAGCATAACCTCAAACCCCAATACCAAAGGCGGGCAAACTACTTATAATCAATAAACCGAAGTGTCACACGTCTATAGAAACCTTGCTTTCAAAACCACCAATAGCAAACAGCCACATTTAAAGTTCCCTGAACACCTATACCCTTCAACTATTCAAATCTCTATATTTATTCCTGCTTTCGGTGTATCTCTGTTCATGATAGGAAAAAGCCGAAATTAAAGCCATTTTTCTTCTAAGTGATATGAGGTTCATGTAGTTATTAATTATGAAGTATTAAACATTTTATACATGCGAATAAAATGATTGAAAATTATTACATATTTGACGATGATGCTTTCAATTGTTGTTAACTTGTTATTTGTAAATGCATCTAATTGTTCCTGCAATTCAGGTTTAAGCGAACATTTTCATTGATTTCGACCATTAATAGCTACCTTATTGGCAAAACTGATTAAAGGAGGGTTGGTACAACCGGTTGTAATTGGAGTTATTGCATTGCGTGAGGATCAGGATTAAAGAGCAACG
>JAQGAE010000060.1:0-65982 GCA_034696685.1 Julus scandinavius | reverse complement strand
CAAACTTTTTTGCATATGTTTGTAAAAACGTGTTTATACGTACATGTACGTCTTGGTGGAGAGCCGGCTTTAGTTTGTTTTTCTAATCCTTGGCAACTTAGGTTTGAATATAGTGTTAGGAGATAAGATTTTAAGCCTACAAATGTATTTTGGTGTTCAAAGAAATTTATTTAAGTGTGACAGAATGGTCTGTCAAAATGAATTTTTCATTTTAAGTTGTAGCGTTAATAATTACAAATAATGTAGGCTGCCCCAGCCTATATTCTACTGCTCTTTCCTTTCCTTGATTTCTGATCTGAATTGGGTTGCACAGGATAGCCAATTGAAGTAAATGCATTAGGTGTTGTTTAAAGCATTAAGCATTTATGATGATGCTTCCGAAATGTTTCAATCGAGGCATTAATGAAACATGCCTCGATTCGTTCTTAATTCTCCATTTCACTTGAACGTTGTTGACTAACTAGTGAATGAACTCGTTAATTGGATGACTATGGATGATTGCGTGTGCAAATAGTAAATGTGATGGCTTAACACAATTTTGTTTAATAAAGTTTGGTTGCAATCCGCTTGTTGGTGTTCATTTTTTTTTGTTATTAGACTATTGTCGATAACAAATTTGAAGATTGACGATTCCTTTTCAACTTTCATAGGGCATCCTTCGTGTCTTAAATACACCCCGGAGCTCACAGCCAGAATAAGAAAACTAAAATGGCAATGTATACAATGCAAGACTTGCACATTTTGTCACAAGAAACAACCAACAGTAGGCAATTTACACATAATGTGACTTTCTTCTTTAGGGTTCTATGTTGTAATATGACTTTGTTTTAATTCAGGACACCATATTGTTTTGTGACTCTTGTGACAGGGGTTGTCATTTGGGATGTTGCCAACCTCCAATGACAAAAATGCCAAAAGGTAAATACAGTAATATATAAAATGAGGAATTCTGTTTGATTTGGATTTTGTGGGCAAGCCTGAATTCATCATATGTATTGAATGAAATAATTTCAGGATCTTGGGAATGTGTTTCCTGCACTCGTGAAGCCAAATCCAACAACAGAAAAAGTCACTCTTCAATAACAAATGTTGCAACATCAAAGAAAAGGAATAATACTGTTGTTAATAATACCCAAAGTGGCAGTAATAATAAGCAGAGAGAAAGAACGAAGAATGTAGCCAATGAATCTGCGTAAGTGTTTGTGGTTTATAATTGATCAAATCCTGGACACTGAAAGAATTGGGTATTTTTAACGAAAACTTAAGTCAGGAAATATATCAACACACTTGCTTTTTGCAATATTGGGAGTTGACCATTTGATTACCAATCTAAAAAATAAATTGCTTGTATGAAAGTAAGTATCTTAACTTAGTTTGCATACAAGGAAAATGCTTATTTTGAAATGAAAACGGGTAGTCCAGTATACAAGTCTGTTTTACTTGTGTATTGATATAAGATTGCAATTTCACCTCAAGGATTGGTTTTCTCCCATTTTAGGGTGGAACCTCATTCACCATCACCCTCTCCATCCCACCAGCCTTCAAAATCGAGAGATAAAAAGAGGGATCAAACGAATACGGCCAATGTTGGTACGGTTAACTCAAGTGCACCCAGACTTGTTCCCGATGACAAACCTAATTCAAATGGCATCGACTTGTCATCGGATTCAGATTCAGATTCAGATTCATCATCCTCTTCCTCCTCGTCATCATCATCCTCATCGTCGTCATCTTCCTCTTCCTCAACCTCTTCCACATCATCGTCATCTTCCTCCTCAGCCTCGTCCTCTTTGTCCCCTTCATCCTCTACCGAGAATTTGCCTCAGCATTTTGATCCTCAGTCGCTATCCAACAAGCCGAAAGGGTTGATCGACGGCTTATCTAGGTTTTTTACTCCCAGCAACAAACGAAAATCTAGAGTTGCTATTAATTCGGTAGAGACTCCTGATTCTCCAGGTGAAAGCAAATCTCCACATCCTCACACCTCCCCATTATCTCCTGCCACAGAGAGCGGGACAAGCATAGGTGGTCAGCATTTATCAGCAGATAATATGCAAAGGACAGTAGAGGATAGTGCTCAAAGTAGGATAGGTCCCAGCACTTGTCCTTCCCCCTCTCCTTTAGCATCTACTCACGTAGATCAGGCAACTCGGCTGTCGTCTTTAGATGGGAAGACCGCATTATCTTCATCATCCAGCACTTCGAGTTGCAGCATCTTGACTTCAGCGCACAAACATCCTGGGAGTGGCCAGTTAAAAGGCTTATTTGATGGTCTTTCTCACCTTTACACAACACCTGGAGAAACACGAAAGCGAGGCAGTATGCCACCTGTCTATGCACCGCCTAAACGACAAAGGTCTCGTAAATCGCAGATTTCAGGTTCAGCTGAAGCTTCGTCGCCTTCTCCATCTCCCCAGAGACAACCTCAATTGTTCCTTGAGCAATCTCTCCAACAAACATCCCCACCCGTGCATCAAAGGCAAGGGCCGCAACCTCGACAGATTTTACAGACTCAGCAAGTTGTTGTAGTGCCAAGTTCGAGCAGTGATGAATCTGAAGACGAATCAAGAATACGTGTTCATCACTGCATTCGGGCGCCAAAGTCTATAACACGAAAAGTGCCGCCACTTGCTGGAAATTCCTTATCCTCAAACATCATCTCCAGAGGAAGGGAAGTTGTCAGAAGAGTGGGCAGACCTCCTCTAAAGTCTTTGGTCTGCCCAACTGTCGATTGTTGTAGAAAGACACTTTTAGAAAGGGTTTCTGCTCAGTCGCCTCCCCCAGCGCCAGCGAGTCGCAGCACGTCGTCATCGTCATCAACGTCTACGATGTCGTCCTCTTCTTCGTCTTCAATGTCATCAAATGGCGATGAACCAAACTCTAAAGAAGGCAAAAAACTTTCAAAGGGTGGGGGTAAGAAGAACTTCCCCTCTTGTCTATGTCACATTCTCGCTTCCAGAATCCACCATTCCACCTCTGCTGTAGCGATGCCGTGCACTCTTTTATTGTACTTGAGAACTTGCTCATATGAAGTACACGTTGGAGGAATCCTTTTGATTTTTAAACGTTTCTCTGAGATTATCGAGCAGTGAATTTTTCTGATATCGTGGGACGCCATTCTGTTCTTTGTGTATAATTTAAACTAGTAAATATTTTGAACAAAAACTTGTGAAAACAGGATGTTGATTGGCTCAAGGTTGGAGGACGTGCTGCATTTGCTGTTCCTTGCAGCCATTTTCATTAAATGCTTGCAGTTTTGTGACTTAAGATTTCATATGAAAAGTATTTCAATCCCATCTTCTCACTGACCTATTAACATTTTTATCATTATCTTGTAACAAGTGCTGTAAAGCAGCTTTAGCATTTCTTACCGACTTACCGCATGCTGCTGCTGCTCTTTGCTATAACGATTATGTACTCCAATGTGCTGATAGTAAGTTTTGACATACAATATGCGACTTTCGTTCATAGAAATATTTCTTTAAATATTTGAACGTACAGCATTCAAAAACCTAATTGGGGTATCGGGCATTTCGCATGCTCCCACTTGGCTCGAGCAACGTCCACCTCTGCTGTATGCATGATTCCCGCATTTTGTTCATATTTAAATTATTTAGCTTTCCTTGATTTTAAATAGCGAGAATATGATTTTAAAAATATTTTTTAAAGTATAAGCGTTTTCAAAACATTTGCGATATTGAATAATATCACAAATCAAGTTTTAAACATGTAATTTAGTTTTGGATATATGAAATATGAAATAAATTTTATGCTTTTCTTTTTCTGTCTGAATTCTGCTGCTGAGGTTTTTAAAGCAGGTGTTTATGGATTGAACGGGATTTAACTGACTGCTTAAATCGTACTGCTTTTAACATAGATGGCTGAATCATTCATCAACTGAACAGCCATAACTTGGATTCTAGTAATTAGTTTTTTGTTCAGCTGGTTAATGGTACTGCCTGATAAACTTGCATGTTGTTGGCAGTTTAATTATTGAAATTCCTAACGAGAAGCGTATGTTGAGCATGGCATGGTGGCTTGTTATTGGTTGTTAATCCCTTTCCCGCACATTACGTACAATCGGCTTGCTGGCTGCCTGATGCAGTTGCATGCAGTTGAATGGCATCGTATTCCGTTATTCGTCACGTCCAGTTCTTCACCAAGAGCTGCTGGGTTTTTCCAGGATTTAAGAAAGCGTTTACTGCTGATATTTGAAATTTGGTAATCCGAGTGTCGATCCTCATCCTCTTTGTTCGAGTGGAATTGACATTATTCTTTTATATATTTTTATGATTATTCCTATTATTTTTTTGTAAATACACCCGAACAGCATCGTTACTTTGTGAAGGTGGAATTTGGTGCAAACTAGATTAAATGCAGTCAGTTTACGAAAGTTTCTGTAAATTAGAAAAAAACGAAATTGTTTGCTAATGAAGAATGTGGACGTGGCCTATGGATTTCTTATTCTGGGTCCCAGTGGTGGTTGGCTTAATTCTGGAATGCCTTTTTTGCGATTTTCTATAAAAGTTCTTGTAAGCCTGTGAACCATTTCTGTTAACTTTTAAGTAGCAGCCGAGCAGTACTTCTGACTAACCTCCACATACATTTTTGTTTGAAACAGCTGTCACTTTGGCTCCCTTAAATTACATTTTATATAGGACCTTAGAACAAATTGGCTTAACGATATGTGAAACATCACACGACTGATATTTCTGTGAAACCATTCGGCATTATACATTATTTGGGGTTTGTCTCTTTTGGAATTTTTCTCGAAACAAAAAGTTAATTTGCTGCGTTTTGCTGTGAAGTGCAATGGTGGTCTGGTTGTGGGCCTGTGATCAGGGCACTAATTGAGCATTTAGTCTCTATTAAATGTAAACGTTAAAATTGCCCTTCTAGACAAGAATTTTGTTGGGTTGTGTGTTAAGAACAGAAACACGAAGAAGTTTAATGTCATTCATAAATCCTTAATGCGATGCATAAATACGTTTGGCACTTGTCTTATGTGATTAAAAATGAAAGTTCGGAAAATTAGAAATGCTGTCTTGAAAATCTCTGGCAGGAGAGATGACCACATACTAAGGTGTAAACCCTATTTCATACGATAATCACACACTTCTTCTATACACATGTACATTTTTTTCTCCTGTGACCCAAGCATGTATCTGGTAAAATGTGGCTTAGCTCTCCTAGGAAATTTATAACTATAGCTTCTCTTGATAGCTGTTTTGTAGAAAAAGATACTTGTCGCACTTTGACTGCAATTAAACTAGTTGTTATTGTCAAATATAGCATTTTTTATGTAGAGATTTGCTATTTCTGATATGTAAAAAAGATTGGATGAAGCTTCTGTAAAGTGCTTTGTTCAATTTCAGCATTTTTATCTTGTATATTTTTTCTATGATATCATTTTCGTGATTTCTTAGCCGTGTAAATTTAAATAATGGATTTTATGGAAATTATTATGTAATGAATCTTATTGAGCTTTCGTATGACTTACTACATCATGTGTCTTAAATCTATAATAAGTATCTACCTGTCTTATTGCTCAAGACAATTTTACCATCTCCCTTAATATGACGATTTAAAGGCCACTTAATGCCGTCTATGACAACTTTACATAAAATCCATTACATCTAATTTCATGTTGCATATTGTGTTCACTTTTTAACCAAATTTCTTTACCAGTTTGCTAATTGTTGTTACTATTGCAGGAATGTGTAATCCACTACCCAAATTACAACCGTGTCCTCCTGGTGTTACAGAAAACGATTGTGAGCTTTTTCGAAGTGCCCAGGATCGAGCCCTTCAGGTCTGTTAAAAACCAATTTTGCTTGTTAGCATAATGTTGCAAGCTTAGATTAATAAATACGTATTTTTAAATTAATGGAATTTGTAGGACGACTGAAAGACCTGATGAAAAAAAAAACTTAACTTACAGCAAAGTCAAAATCTGACAAATGACTTAACTGTTTGTTGTGCTGGTCCAAGTCTATTACTTTCTGGTCCTTTGTTAAAAAAATTGAATAACTTTTCTAAGTACAGCTTTGATAAATTCACCAGCTTTGTCTTGTTATGGTGCATTTATCCCTGATAGATTCATGCATTTGTGCTGAAATTTTTTAAGTTTTTAAAAGTTTGATATCTTTTTAAAATTTCAGAGTGTGTGTCCAGCTGTCAACACCCATTCAGAGGCCCAAATGCGTTGTCCTGCAGCTATTGAATTTGGCCAGTATGAAATTCAGACGTGGTATTCGTCTCCTTATCCCCAAGAATATGCTAGGTAAGAAAAAGAGGTGTTGATGTAAAGAACATTCCTGAATCTTAAATCTTTCGAATCTCAAATTGGGATATTTAAACTCTTATTGTCGGTTTCACCAAGTGCTAACAATTTGAATGGGCAATGAATTATTGGCTATTTATGCCCATCGGCCCTCGGTGTAATTTACCAAGCCAGTTTTTGCCTAATTATGTGACACAAATGTATTCTCTAAATACATTTAAATTAATAATACATTCCAAATTCATAAGCGCTTTTCTGAACTACTGTTTTTGGCTTCCTGAATTATTCTGCTCAAAAAGGTTAACTTTTAAAATGCTACCAACATAAAAATTCCGTAGCGTGACATTTGTTTTCAAATTTTAACCAATTGGCTACTTTGTTGCAGATGCAAATTCCAGATTTGTAAATCCCTAATTGAAATTCTGTGTTGTTGCACTGGGAAAACGGCCGTAAGAGAGATGTTTACTAATTTGTTACTTAAACATTGAATTTGTTTTTAACTAGGCTGCCAAAGTTGTTTCTGTGCGAATTTTGCCTTAAATATATGAAGAGTAAGAGCATACTTGTACGTCATATGGTATGTAAACTTTTTATACGTAAGACAATAGTGAAAATGGAATTTAGTTTGTCCCTGCTAATAATTTGTATTCCTTTTGTAGAAAAAATGTAGTTGGACACATCCTCCTGCTACAGAAATTTATCGATGTGGTGACCTTTCCGTTTTTGAAGTGGATGGCAATTTCAGCAAGATCTACTGTCAGAATCTTTGCCTTTTGGCCAAACTGTTCTTGGACCATAAAACATTGTACTATGACGTGGAGCCATTTCTTTTCTATGTACTTACTAAGAATGATAAAAAAGGCTGCCACATAATTGGTTATTTTTCTAAAGTAAGTGCATTTCTCGGCTATTGTCTATAATGCGTTGAATAATGTGTTTTTTTAATTATCATCTATAGTCGGAGGCTTTCGTATATAATGAATATTGATATCCTTTTTGATTTTCAGGAAAAGCACTGTCAACAAAGGTATAATGTGTCATGCATCATGACAATGCCGCAGTATCAGCGACAGGGCTACGGACGTTTTTTAATTGATTTCAGTAAGATCCGCTTTTAATTTCGTGAAGTGATTCTGGATGGAGGAAGTTGTGAAATCCTTAAACTAAATTTCATTTTTTATTTAAATTTAGGTTATTTATTGTCACGCAAAGAAGGTTTGCCGGGAACACCCGAGAAACCGCTTTCAGATTTGGGACGTGTCAGTTACAATGCTTACTGGCGCAGTGTTATTCTGGAGTATTTGTACAAAATTAAAGATCAAAAATTTACAATTAAAGGTATGTGGATGGCAAATTATTGTCTGTGATGTTGGTACATTTTTTACAAGTGAATTTTATTATTGCTACATTTTTTAATATGCATTTTATTATTGCTACATTTTTTAATATGCATTTTGAATTATTTTTAAAGACATTATCAAATCTACCGGTTTGTGCTCTCATGACATTGCGGCAACGCTACAATCTCTGAACATAATGACTAACAAAGATGGAAAATTACTTGTGGCTGTGAGTAAGAAGATGATTGATGAACACATGGCCAAGCTTAATAACGGCAAGGAAAAGAGGACAGAGTTGGACCCTGATAGTCTAAGATGGATGCCTCTTGTGAGCAGTCGTCAATCGTCTGACGAGAATGACAATGAGGACGATAAAGAAAGTGAACACGAGGTAGGGTTGGTCATAATCTCTTGTATGTAAATTTCTCATTATATAATTGAGTATCACTATTAGTAAAGTTAGACCCAATTTTTTGCAAGTCTTATCTTTTCTTTCTTATTCACGCTTTTTGATTCATAATTTTAAAGTAATCTTGAAAGTGTCAATGTTTTTGAAAGGAATGAAATGTTTTTAGCGTTGTCATTTGCAACTGAATTTTATTTATAGGTAAAAGTAAAGCCTGAGAAAAAGCTTCCGAACTCAAAAGTTGAGCCTGCGAAAGAGGTTGTTGTTGTTCCCCCTGCACTACCCAGTGGAAAGGCACCGCCAAGAAAACGGGGTAGGCCTAGAACTAAGCCCATCAACAACTTGCCACAGACAGCAATCAAAAGGACAGATTCGGAAGCCTTGAGTGTGGAACCTATAAAGAAGAAGCCAAAGTTAGAAGAACGAGTGGGGAGGAAAAATCACAGAAAAGAAGAGTTGCAAGGTAGCCATTTACGACATTTTTCTAACTTCTGACCATACTACACCCATTGTCTTGCCTTTGCAAAACTTCTCATTGTTTTTCAGCAGGTCATTCAACTTCTAAAAGGATAAAGACGAGGAAAAGTAAAGCAGATGCTTTAGAAGCTATGCCGAAAGAAAAACCACCTGAAAAGGAGATAGGCAAGTCTCGTGCCGTAAATGCCAAACAGAAGTTATCAAAAGCTGAGACTGCGAAGAGCAAGGAAAATAATAAAACGAAGGAAACGCTTAACAAGAATCAAACGCCTGAGAAGACTCCGAATAGAGCAGAGAGGATTAGTGAGAGAAGTTCCAGGTCATTAGAAAGGCGAGCAGTTATGGAAAAGAAACAACAAGAAGCACAGAAAAGTTTAAACGCCACAGCAATTGCAGTTCAAAGGACACCCAAACGACGTACATTAGAGAGGAGTTCTTGGAAGGCAGGAAACGATGAAACAAAACCTATGGAAACGGTTTCAAGACCACTGGTGGTCTCAACAAAGTCCAAAAATGGTCCTGCAGAAAGCATTGTAATAAATAACGCTCCAGCTACTAATCTCAAAGAGCATTCTGCCGATGAAGGCATCTCTAGTTCCTACAAAAAAAGTGATTCCACAAAAGTCAAAACATTGGGTAAAAGGAAACCTGGTTGTAAACGAAGGAGAAGGGTAAGCTATATTTTACTCTTTTAATGATGTACGGATTTTTTAACTTCATGCAAATATTTCCTTTATGAATGCTGACATATGTATTTGTGATGAAATATTTTAATAGTTCCCCCAAACCTGAAACATCTGAAATTTTCAGGAAAATTGGGATAGATCCGGAAATTTTGGGAAAATTGGGATTGATCCGGAAGTTTAAGAAAAATTGGATAATCTGAAATTTTCAGGCACATTAGATAAACCTTTAGTAATCAGTGAAATTGGATAGACCTGGAATAAACAGGGAAAAGTGATTTAAAATTTTTTTTAAAAAAGCAGTTGAAACAGTTGCTTTCACATAGGCAATTTTTATTTATCACAAAAGTCATGTGACGACACACTTAGATCACATTTTTTTTTAGAAACTCATCCCGTATATCAAAGTATTGCCACACTGCATGCACACAACAATTACTTATAATCGTGTCTTATTATTAAAGGTTGAGATTCCCAAGTCAAAGCAAGACTCGCCTTTGCCAACAGTGGATGACGTAAAACGGCAAGAGGAAGCAGAGGATGGCGACGACGAGGCTGAAGAAGAACCGCAGAAGAAGGTGCAAGCTATAGAGGATAAAATTGAGGATAGACTCCAAGAATGTAATGTTGAGGAAAATAAACCTGAACAGAAGGATGAACCTGAACTTGCATCCCCAAATGCACCTGAAATGGAAATTAAACAAATTGAAGAGGAACAAAAATCAGCGCCTGAATTGATAGAGGCTTTCAGTGACCCATCAGAAAGTCAGAAGGTAAGAACATTTGTCGATTTTTTTAAAAATTTACTTTTACTTTAAATTTAAAATACTTAACAACTAAGTTTGTGGGCTATTCTGACAATAAATTAAAATCGTTTTAATAAAGAAAAAATGTATTAACTTGGTGTCTTATTTTTTCTTATTTCAAAGAAGGTGGTTGAAGAAACTGCCAGTGAACAAGTTGAAGAACACTCTTCCGAAACCAAAACCAGTGAGGTGCCCATTGTTGCGGATCAAGAGAAGGCTGAAGAAATAGTTGAAAGACCTGCAAGTGATGAGAAGGATGAATTGGACAATGGAGATGGACAAGAGGATAATAATGAGGAAGGAGACGAAGATGAAGAAGCGGAAGAGGAGGAGGAAGAGGAAGAAGAAGATGACGAGGACGAGAATGGGATGGAAATGCAACAGGGTGATGACCATGGTCGTGGTTTAGAACGTAGCAAGGAAGACATTCATCACAGCAGGGAGCGAACGGAAGAAATGACTCCCATGATGACAGATGAATTAATGGAAGAGCAAGATATGGAACAATCCACCAACAAAATGCAGGAGCATGTTTCCACAATAACTACTTGTGGTCCAGCCCCATTGACGCCAGTAACACCAGGAAGTTGCCCCACCCAGTCAATGTCACTGGGAAACATGCATGGCGGTCCGCCGAGCAGTCAGTCTTCATGTTCTTTGGATGAAAGCCAATTGATAGGACAGAACACGCCACCAATGAGTGCTAGCAATCCCAATTTATCTAGTCCAGTTCAGACTGGTTACCAAGATGTGGGCACAGGACCAAATCCTGTTCTGAGTGTGCAGGAAACACTGAATTCCTCGAACAATTATGAGGAAGCATTGTCGCATGATCTAAGGCAGAATTACGAGCAACTGGAATCCGGCAACACTGATAATAAACATCAAGTGGGTAGCGAAGCAGCCCAGCGTGATGGGATTAATCTGGACGGAGTTCCACCATCCGCTCCGGTTTCAACTAGCCAGGTCTCCAAGACTGGGCGTACCCAAGATGTGTCTGGTCTTGCAGTTTACACACCTGACTCTAGCACCAATAGTGTGATGTCCAACAGTGGCTATAATGCAGTCGAAATCGACATGACTCAGCTGGAGCTGGAGTCTCCGACTTCCATGAGCAGCGGTAGCGAGATGGCACAACAGAATTCGGTGGAGGCACCACCATCACATACACCTACACCGCAAAATTTTCCTGACTGTGCTCAAATTGCGCAGCAGCAGCAGCAGCAACAACCACCACCACCACCACCACCGCAGCAGCAGCACAGTCAGCCTCAACATAATCAGACACAATCACACCACACCACTCAACATCACACCACCACACATCACACTCAGTCTCAACATCACAGTGTATCACAACAACAACAGCAGCAACAGCAACAACAACAACAACAACAACAGCAGCAGCAACAACAACAACAACAACAGCAGCAGCAGCAGCAACAACAACAACAACATCAACAGCAGCAACACAATCAGCAGCAACAAGCCCCACTTCATAGTCAGTCGCATGGGTCATCTCATTCTCGCCAACATAGCCACCAACACAGCAGTCACCATCACCACCACCATCAAGCAACCCAACATTCGTCCCACAATCAGAGGCATAATCAAACCCAACATATAGCAGCGATGCAACATGCCAACCTTCAAATGCCCGGCGGGTATTGCACCAATGCCAGTATGGCGGCTCTTAATATGAGCGGAAATCTTGGCGGTGGCAATATTGGTTTGGCAAACAGCCTAAGCAGCTCCATCGGCATGATCGGGACGACACCGACAATGAGCATGACCAATTGCTCCGGCCAGAACATATCCGTCACTACGGCCAACTATATGCGGAACATGAACATGCAGATGCCACCGTCGACAGCAGCGTATGTGCAGAGCATGTCCAATAGCGGCTCGTACGTCAGTCTACCTGTTGGTGTCGGGATGCCCGTGGCGACCGTCATCCAGCATCACCAGGCGTTGGCACAACAGGGGGCAGGTGCGACTCAAAGACTAACACACGTAAGTGTTTCCATGCCAGCCTCTGCCGCTGCAGCTTGCGCGGCTGCTTCTTCTCCAGGTCCTAATTTTTACATCCAGGCTCCAGGACCAGCGCATACCCCAGTGCCAACGTCTCAGCCGCAGCAGCAGACTAACACCAGCTGCAGCCTGGCAAAACTTCAGCAGTTGACTAACGGCATCATGGATCTGGTGCCAAGCCCATCTGCCTGCAACACAATGACTCCGCCACCTAACCTGACTCCGCCGCCACCTATAAACATGACTCCGCCACCTTCGGTGCAGAGGAATTTGACGCCTCCGATTCCAAATCTTCAACCACCGGTGTCTTTGACGCCGAATCCACATTACTACAAATCCTATAACCGTAGTCGCCAAATTCAACGTAGCCCTAACATCACCATCAACCATAACCTGATGGCTAGTTATCCCACCCTCAATGGCTACCGCATGCAGCAGAGTCCAGGCGCCACCGTCCTTAATACCGCTAGCTACATAACAAACACTGGCTTCATCAACCAAGCGCAGCTCCCCACGGCAACAGCTGTTCAAATGGGAGTTGGAGTGGGAATGGTGAACGTGCATCCGCAACCCCAGTATCAGGATGCTGGCATTCAGCCTCCCAGACCTCAAAATGCGATGTACGCAACCTACAGTGTGTATAACAGTGGCTTGACACCTCAGGCACTCAATGGCATCATGAGACGGTGATGGCAAGGTATGTCAATCTCACGAGCAGGTTATCTCCTCTGTCATCATCCAGGAAATGAATTTGATCGGGACATCACATGCATCATAGTGTCGGCGACATGTTGCCCCAACCATTGTTTAGTCATAGAATCGCACCTGTTGTTGCTATTGGTCTTGCGTTGAGTAATGTGCTCTCGCCAGGTGGTCCTTTTGTCAACAATTTTTGAAATTGGTCTTTCATGCAGTAACGATATATCCAATTTATGGGGAAATTTACTACTAGATTTTTGGTGGATGCATTGGGGGAATATGCGAAATAGAATGCTTCAGAGGATTGCTGAAAATAGTTTATTTTAAAAGGAATATTTTTGCAAAAAAACATGGGGCTTTTTTTGCTGGCACAAATGTTTAGCTAATACACTTGTTTGACACTTTATTCTGCATCATTTGCAGTGATATTTATTTGTAAGCGATTTTTGGGGATATTGTCCCAGAAAAGGGTTTGGCATTATTGACTATTAGATTTAACATTATTAACTATTAGATTTGACATTATTAAATACTTGATTTGACTTTTTTCACTACCAGATTGTATTGAATTAAAAAGTATCGACACACAAAACTAAAATTAACAAAATCATTAAAATAAAAGTTATCTTCGTAACTTAAGGAGACTGATGCTGGCACGTTTTTTTTTTGAGACCGCTTGTAAAAGTTCTGATTGAGGATGACATTATACAGACTTTCTAAAAATCAGTCTTATTAAGCATGTGTCGAACATGCGTAAACCAAAATTTTATCAATCAGCGGATTTATTACAAAAACAAAACAAAAAAAATGCCTATTTACTGCGTTTCACCATTCCTTGTAATTTCAAATTTGCACAAGCATTTATTTGCAGTCTGATTATTTAAGGCTGCAATTATTATTTTGATTAGTGATGCAAGAAGTTAATGTAATTGCATAGTTACTTATCTTACTAATTAATTCTATTTAAAGCTACTAAATTCAAAATTACTAATTAAAGCTATAGAACACCTTCAATGTTGATTCTGCACTTTACGTGGTGGAACCAGTTTCTGTTTTTAAAATTGGTTTGTTGGCAGTCTATTTCAGTTATTCTAGTAGTCTTTTTTTCCCTCTTAAGTACGTTTTAGGTTTGTTAAACAAAACTAGATGCAGAACAGTAATGAAAAAGTAAAGCGGGTGTGGGGAAAATAAACTGGCTTGATAAACGACTTTTAATGATTTTGACACGTGGAGACAAGACGTACAATTTGGCCATTTAGCGGAAAATTTCAACACTCGTCTTAAGTTAGTTGGGAAATCAATCTTATATTTTCATGCCTTTCCCGATGAACAATTTACACATGAAATTAACACTTGATCATATGACTGGTGCACCTGATAGATTGAGCTACAACTTTCAAAATAACATTGTACATAAAAGTTTTTTCGAGCGAAGAATGGTGTCCACCCTGTGCAGTTTGCACATTATTTGAGTGCACGACCTGAAGCAACTGTTCAAGTTTTCACATAATGTCATGTATCCAATAATATTCTTAGTTTCTTTTGTTGGTGCTTTGTACGTAGACTGTCAGGAATTTAATAGCATACCTGTACCTACTTTGCTGATAGATCTATCGAATATTTGTTTTAGCTTTGTACATCCCATATATATGTATATATATAGACCCATGATGTGGGCAGTTTAACTCCGTATAGGGCACTGAACAAATTCCTAGCTTATAAATTTTAAGGAGGAGATCAACTTGAGATTCCCCGTGCCATTTGGATATGGCTAGAACAATTTACCAATGCCCTACAGATGGCTTTTGTGGTGTTGTGGTTATGGACTTTGCCATTCTTTTTTAATAGGAGTTACTGCTGCAAAATATGTACATAACATTTTTTTCATCTCACGTATGTATGAATACTGTTGTATAATAAGTCGGAAGGAATAGAAGCTGCATTTTTTTCAAAGCATTGCAGATTGAAATTGTAACGTTGACCATAGGTCTTACATAATGTTTAACTTTTTAACTCTTTAATCACCCCCACTCACTCTTGCAATCATTGGATTTTTATTACATTTCTCAGTTATCACTATATAACTTCTCTTTTCTGACTTTTTTAAAAGTTTTTGTTTTTAATTTCCTTTTGTTTGTTTTTGGTTTAGTATTTTGTTTTTTTATTTTCTATCACAATCCTTTTTTTTCAAATAGGCTAATAATGCAGTACGCAATCGTTGCTGACTATGTACAGTTGTTTTTTCTTTCTCATATTATCATCTTGCAATCGTCTGCTTATCTATATTTTTATCTAGATGTATAACTAAATTGTTTATAAAAGCAGAATTGCTGGTCCCTTTGTGTTTTTGAACCTTTGAAGATAAATTATATATTCTGTACCAGTTTTTCAGAAGTAAGGCTCCAAAAGTTATCCTACTTGCTGTACATATGCTTCGTTCAAAAGGAATTAAAAAGCAGTTTTTGAAGGCAGCTTGACAGTTGAAACCCCTTTTAAGCAGTCCATTTATTTGAGAAATAAATTCAACATAAAACTGAATAAAATAATCGTGGCCGATGACCAGGACAAATGATCAATGCAAAATCAGTTTTCTTTAACTGAAACTTGTTGAATTTCTTCTTAAAAGGAATTATAAGAGCAGTAATTTGATATGAAGTTTTTGGACAATCACGTGACTATACTGTGAATCATAAAAAAGAACCCAATAAGAAATCACAACTTCATGAAAAATGCTTAGATTTAAATGTGGCACTTATAGAACAATAGTGTAGGAACAAAAATTAATTATATAAAATGTGCTCAAAATGTTCTTTGGTGGCCTTTGCACAAGCCTGGAGTCTTAACGTGCCATTTTTTGGTTGACGAATCGATTATACGCTGGTCGAGTTCAATACAAATTTTCGTAATTCATAGATTTATGTCTTCGATTTGTAAACTTTTCCTGGAGAACTGCCCAAATTTTGTAGTCCACCAGATTCAAGTCCGGACTGTTTGATGGCCAGTTGTTGGGCTCGATGAACCATGGCGTTTCTCTTTGCAGCAGTTCAACTGTTTCTGAAGCACGATGAGCGGGCGCACCGGCTTGTTGAAAAATGGAAAATTACCAGACTTGTCATATGTCCGGGTGAAGTTTTTTGTTCCTACACTATTCAAGTGTAAGTTCTATCAAGCATTTTTCACGAAACTGTGATTTATTTTATTGGGTGCTACTTTTTTATGACTCGCAGTGTAGATTGAATTAAAACAAATTAATGCACTGCATTGTTTTGAACAAACCATCATATTTGGTGTCTCGATATTCAGCTGCAGCAGTTGGATAAGTTTTTACTTTGCCCATACATTGAATTGTTTTCAGATCTTTATTCAAAAATACCAATTGATGATGAACCAAACACTGTCCTAGGATTTCTTAACATTAATATGGATCAGGCGTCATATGTGCATTGCACATAGTACAATAACATGCAAAAAGTGTAATATTGGTATTTTATGATAATTTAGTGCGTCTGCAATAATCAAAACTACCTTATGAAGTGTTCAGATTATATTTCTTGGATGTTAACGTAGTGCATTTCAATTTTAGAAAATTGTGGAACCTTAATTCTTATTCACACATTGCATAAACTAGTGAATGTTCAGTTATAAAAAGGAGTTAGTAGGGTCTTTTGGATTACTGCATAATTATGACTACCAAGGATCCAGATTATTGCAAATTCACTATAGTGGGTGGCCACAAAAAACGGGGAACCTTTTTCCTAAATTTATTACTTTTTGGTTTTTTAAGGAGGGTTACAACCCTATCCCTTTCAATGGGTAAATTTGCAAAGACACTCAGTCAAGCAAAACAAGATTAAATAAAAATAAAAATTGTTTAAAATTACTTAATAAATCTGCAAGGGGCTTCGCTTGTCATTTTTCATTTCAAAATTTAGTAGATTTTTAAAAATTAAATTATTATTTGAATTTTTCCACTCAAAACTTGCCTATCTCATGCTGGCAGCGTGTACAAAGTAACGGACATTTTTCAAACTTTTATATTGATTTTAAAAAAATGTACCATTTCAAAGTGAAAAATGACAAGCGGAGCCCCTTGCTGATCCATCAATCCACCCCAAACAATTCTCACCCCACCCAAATCTCCCTCATTCAACTGTGAGTATCTTCGAAAATCCGATCCATTGAAAAGGATAGGGTTGTGATCCATCTTAATCAAAGTAAATCCAATTTTGCACAAATATAGGCAACAAACGTACAAACCAAACATCTATTCAATTTGTACTCAAAAGCGCTCTCCATCCGCCAGAAGTGCATTCGCCATTGGGCAATTGACAAGTCAATTCATGTTTGATTAAGTTCATCCCAGTCTGCCAAAATTTGGCATCTTAACTCTTGACATCACAAATCTTTGTTCGGTACACTTTTTGCACCAAATCCCCCAAGATGGAATGATCAAGGAGGTTTAAATCGGGGCTATTAGGTAGCCAAAGGGTAGGTGGTATAAAATCTGGAGTCTCTCGATGGAGAAGTTGAACAGTTTCTCGAGCGGTGTGTGCTGGTGCACCATCTTGCTGGAACACAAAAAAGTCCGAAAGTACTGTATATCTGGTGTCAATTGCCCAATTGCGCCTCCGGGCATGTGTTGCAGCGGATGGACACTTTTGAGTACAAATTGAAGTAGCTGTTTTGTTCGTACGTTTATTGCCTATATTTGTGCAAAATTGGATTTACTTTGGCTAAAAAATCCAAAAAATTACGAATTTATGAAAATGGTTCGTTTTTATGTGGCCATTCTGTTAGTTTAACATGACTGAATGAAGTAACGTTCCTTATTTTTGAATTAGATTTCAGAAGAGATCCATGACAGACAACTTATTCTACATACTGGAAAAAACATAATTTTACAGCGGAGTTTTTATGTTAAATAAAATTAACTTCAGAATGTTGACCATTAAGCTATTGATGTATTAAAACATACATTGTAGCACAACTACATTTAGGATACTTCAATTTGGTATTTGCAGCAAAATAAGTCAATTTTGAGCAAGTATTAGACTTGTGGCAATTTTATCCAGATAAAAAGGGGAAATTACAATGTACAATTTGAAATAAGATATTTCATTATTGGCAACACACTGTTTGAGAAACTATGTGCGGTAGAACCATGTTAAAGAAGTATTTCAAATTACTGGAGTTTTCAAATTTCTTAAGCAGGTTGTAACTGGTACATTTGATATATGGAAATAACACCCAATTCGTGTTATAAACGTTTTCTTTTAATATTAGATCAAATATCTCAGGACACCGCTTGATAATATCATAACACCCAGGATTAATCCAATTGACAATGGAAATATGGTGACATTTAGAAAACAATGATTTTTTAGAACTGAGTATCTGAACAGCAATAAGTTCATTTTTGTTGCATTCAATATGTACTTTTAAACCCCAATGTGCTAATTAATGCACCATTTGGTCTTCCATTGTCTTAGCCATCCATTCAGGAGCACTCTGAGCTATCTTCTCGATAATATTATTCACTTGGAAACAGAGACTTTGAATTTGCTTATCCCAAGTAGGCAGAACTTCACGTGCTGTATAAAAAAAAACTTGATGTAATACAAATTTATATAATGTCATGTCATTTTGTTAAATCATGCAAATAACTCACATTCAAAATGAACAATTGAATCAATTTGATCAATGTAACCATTCATTCTGCCTTCGGTAATCATCTGAGAAGCTATTTTTTCTGCCTGTTTGTGAAAATAAAACAAAATTTGCAATCAGTTGGGCTGCAAGCAAACTTTAAACGAAACTCAAATATTTTACCTTAATCGGTGGGATCTCGAGCAATGCTCCCAATTCTTCGAAAGTTATGTTGTTGTATAATTTACTGGCCGATAACAAATTATGTTCAATCACAGCTCGATCTAATATTGTTGAACCTTAAAAGATATAACAAGAACATTGAAAATAGAAATGTATTATAGAAACCAGAACACCAAGAATTCTACCATACCATCGGATGTTGCTGCTTTCTGGTGAGGCTGCAACATTAATGCAAATTCTTGTAACTCGCTTTTACGAATTATGCGATCAAGATACCTGGAAAGACAATAATAAAGATAAATTCATTGTATCTTTTTCTTTATCAACATATGTGATTAGTCAAAATATTCAACTCACATTTTTTCTAGAATGCTATATGCTGGTAATTGCTGACATCTTTCATCTTTAAATAGTGTTGCAAGCATGCGTGACCGTTGCTGACCTTCACATGGAAAATAGGAGCATTATAAACACAGCCTGCAATTTTTTGTCAGTGGTGAGCGATGTGCTATTATTGAGTTTTATGCATTTTAAATTAGAAACAGTTTTATAAAGCAGGTAATTTACCTGCCGATGCTAAAATGGTACATATCAATGCATTTCTAAGTGCTGTTAATCGCTCTTCATCGTGAATTATACTTCTGTATGATAGTTCATTGTACCGTTGTGCAGCCTCAATGAACTTCCGCCTGTAATCCAGCACTCTGGCATAACAAACTTTATAGTAAATTTGTAATTGCTCATTCGTTGATTCAGCTTGTAATAATGATGCACGGTTTATGAATGCTTCAGCTTGAACAGGATCGTCATCTTCCAGATATAGACGAGCAATTTTCAAATATGTTTCCAGCTTGTAATCCACAGAATATTGCCTGAAACAATAGTTTTTCCCATAAGAATTGGTAATGGGTTATGTTGAAAGTAACGGAAGTATTACAATTCCGCATTAGCAGATACCCACTTTTGGCCAGTTTCCAAAGGAATTCCAACCAAAACATTGGCCGCTTCCCGCCAACTACGTTCCCGTTCGTAAATGTCAGCAAGATGCTGTCTGATACTAGCCACCTACAGAAAATACAGAGAATATCAGTTTTAGTAACATCTTTCATTAGCTTAATGAAGTATTGGTTGGTCTTGAAGCTAAAACTGCTACGTAAACATTAAGCAAATACTGGCAATGCAAAAACTGCCCGAATATTATTTTTGGTCAAACTAGATAAACGAATTAAACAAGTTACATAAAGCCGTTCAAACAATGATAATTGATGCTAGTGCGGATCAAGACATTTTGATATACGACATCGTCGAATCAACGCCAGGGGATGTGCCTTTATCACCTACTTGGGAATTTTGCATACGAGGGGGGACTTCCACCCTCTTCCAAGGAATCTTTAACGTGCGACCTATGGTTTAAACTCTCATCCGAAAGAGCCGCCACTTAGGGAATTTTTCACATCCATAAAGATTCCCACTGACCTCGACCGGAAAGTGAACCCTGCATCTTAGGATCAAGAGGCAAGCACGTAACCCACTCGACCTCCGGCCTCAATCACGATGGTGTCCTCAACTGATCACACAATGGCACTAATGTGACATTAGTGGCATCGTGAGAACTGGGCTTAAGATGTGCAATTATGTCCATAAAACCAAAATATAATCAACATTTTTGTAATATTACTGATATAAGCATTCCTTTAAGCCAATAAATATCCTACCTGCTCCTCAAATGATATTACTCGAGGTTGAACTTTCTCCAAAGTAAAATGTGATACTTGCTTGGAAATGTCATCACTGAGTTTGGTTAGGTGGCTTCCAACATCAGTAAGTACTTGGCGGGATATTACCAAACTGACATTTTCATTAACAACTATAGAAGAAGAAGAAAATGAACCACAGCTGAGAAGGTGTACACACAAAGTATGTACTATTCATTCATCTTATGACAATACTCACTAGCTTCGATGAAAGCCTTGAGTCCTTCAATTAATTCTTCTCCTGTTGATTTCAGTACAATTTCTAATACTCCACGATATCTAAAGTAAAAATATTTCGTTTCAAACTACATCTACACACTATTTATAACAATTGGCTAAACAGATGACATCCATCTGAACAAAACCTTAAACACTGAGACTTTATTTTAGGTTAATCGTATAGTATGAGCATGTGAAGCGTTTTAACTGTGCTCTTACATTACTAATGAATTACTTTTTCAACTTACTTATCAGCCTGTTCTTTATGAGAACCTCCAAGATTGCTTAAATTCGCAAGTTGTTGTCTTACGGGGGCCGCCATTTTTCTATTTGAATTTGATTTGAGAGGGAAATGTAATGATTAATAATGTTAAACCTAATGATACGCAAATTTATACTACTTGATTTATTTGCGTATCATTTCCAAATTCATATTTGAAACTCGGTGATTTATGAATTGTACTATTAAATTTGTTATAAGATTTTTAACAGGGAACTATTTTATGTCGCATTCAGATTTCTCGCAGCAACGCCTACAAACTCTTCCCTCCAAGTATGGATATCCGCCATTTCATGCTGTCGATTTATAAATAAAATTTCCTAGATTGAAAACATTGGACCCTTTTATATGTTTTATTTAACTAACGTTTCATATATCTTTAATACAAAAATCGATATTATTTAAGAAAATGATTATCATACTTTTGATATACATAATTTGTGCTTCGAATGTATTTAATATATTAAGCCATTAAAGCTATTATCCCTAGAATTTGGTCACCTTGTAAGCACTCTTGTGCTTTATTTTACTTCAAAATTTAATATTTTATTATAATTTGAGCTTTAAATTTTTTGTTCTCATCTGAAAAAAAGCGTGATACGTTTTTAATAATAACTTCTATCAAATGAGACCATATAAAGCATTAATTTCTAAAATAACGCCATTTTTAGTGGCCAGGGTCATGAAGGATGTCCGAATCGTTAGCTGCTAAAGTGCACTTGGAATGGCTGTAGTTTAACGGGAAACCGAGGGAAATTTTAAAACAAACGAATTAGTTTTGCCGTTTTTCTTCATAAATCAGATGAACTAAGGTGAATATTACTATAAGGAGAAGCGATGGAGTGATAGTGCATCGTTTGACTAATGCTGGGAGGTGTTATTCATTTGAAAAACGCGAACCAATGTCATGGGATGGCCGTGCGCTTGATTCGAACGCAGCCTGGAAATTATCCCAAATAATGCTACCGTAAATGCCATCGTTTCACTGTCTTTCTATCTTATGAATCACTACTGTGGATATGGACATGTTCTTCGACGATTTATGACCTCCGTAGTGGTCTTCATGGTAAGAATATTGAATGAAAAAGCTGAAAGGGATGCATTTTTCAAATTTCCCTGATTTTCCAAGCAAAAATGGCGCGCCATTCAAGCTGACGTCGCCACGTTTGAGCCTAACCTGCAAATGGTCTTCTATTGCATTCAATTTTGATACAACTCACTTTAGAATCTTTAGAATATTTATTTGTATGAAAATTCATGGCTATATAGATGCATGTGTTAAATATAAAAGCGCTGCAAATGAGTTCATTGTTGCGGAGACATTGTGTTCATGATCGACCTTCATAAATCTTGTCTTGTTATTGAAGATTGGCGTTTTCGTTTTAAGTTGCTTGCATGATTTCATTAATTATATGTTTAGTTCTTTAATTATTTTTAAATATATTTATTTCACACATAGCATTTACTACTTTACTTCAATGATTAATCGATCTTTAAAGGCATTATTAATGATCTATGTGCACAATAGACAAGTTTGAGGCATAATACCGCCACATTGAGAATATTTCAGTTTTGTAGGGCATGATAATGATTTGAATGATAATGATGAAGACTATTTTATAGTGCCCTGTTGTTCTTAAGTGTTTCAATGGCATCTAAAAAAGTAGGCCAATAGTAGGCAGATAGTTCACTTAGTGACTAAATATTTGCTATTCATAGCTTTATTTATTTGTTGTTTATTAATTTGAAATCCTACTGAAATTCCAATTTGACTTTTTTTGCATTCATGCTTCCTATATTTAATTACTTGCTGTAATATAAATATGTATCCTCCTCAATATTGTATAAAGCTACAGTTCAACTGCACAAATTACAGGCTTGGTGTAGTACCTACAAAGCCCACCTAGCAATTGGGGTTGTTTTCTTGTTTTGTTTTGTTAGGTCATAATTCATATTTGATCATGGACGTCTTCAACTTTTTATTGCCAAGTCAAAATTTAAATTTTTAATAATTCTTACTGTGTATCAACTTACAAACAAATGTTAACTTTGCAAAATGTCAATTTATATTTTTATTTTGTAATATTAGAAATCCAAGGTCCACTCTCCAAATAAATTAGCAGCCATTCAAAATGAAGTAAATCTCCAATCAAGCAAAAATGTTTGCAAATAATATTGAAAGCTGTCAGTTTACTAGCTAAATTATCCAACTCTTGTTTGAGAAATAGAAATTCAAATAACATTTGCTCAGCCTGGCTTCGATTTTAATTTTTTTTCTACATTTATGTGCTAGGATTATGATGCTGCCATTTCAATCTTCACAACACATGTCATTCCAGACCATGATGGATGTGCACACATGGGCATGCTCAATATCCTATGTACCGAGTTGTTTGGCTTAGTGGTGATGCTATCCACGGGAGACCCAGGTTTGATTCCAGACCGAGTCGGCTATTCTGACTGCAGTTGTATCTAAGCAAATGCCGGGATTGTTACCCTAAAAATCGGCCGTGGCCATGCTCCTTCTCCGTATTGGCCCTCTATGACCTTAGATGTCTGTGGTCCGGTAAACTCCAACCAATCAGCCGACGCCGGCAGTCGAGTGGGCTACATGCTTGCCTCTCGATCCTAAGATGCTGGGTTCGCTCCCAGGTCGAGGTCGGTGGGAATTTTACGGATGGGAGAAATTCCCAAAGTGGCGGCTCTTTCGGATGAGAGTTTAAACCGAGGTCCCGTGTTGATTGTTGCACGCTAAAGACCCCTTGAGAGGGGGTGGAAGTCCCCCCTTGTAGGCTAAATTCCCAGGTAGGTGTTGAAGGCCCATCCACTGGCGTTGGTGTTTAGCCCTCGTGTTGCAGAAATAGGCCAACGTTAAAAATCAACCAAACAAACAAAACAAACTCCAACCAATCAGTGTCCTAATTACTGATTATTGTAGCTATCTAGTTGAAAGTCAGGATTTAGCGATTATAAATCTAGAAACCATCTGAATTCTGGACTTCAGCTCAGTACCGAAGCTCATTGGATATTATGGCTGAATCACATGCTCATGTGTGTATATGCTAAGGTGGACGTCTTGGTCGGTCGAGAGGGCGTTTGGACAAGTACGGCAAAATGAAGCAATATAATAGGTTTACAGACTTTTGTCCAGTTTGCCAATTATTATTTGCCCAAATATACATTTGTCCATTTGACCTATATTGTGTAAACATCCACTTGTCCAAGCATCTCTTGACCTAATATCCAATGAGCTTCTGCCCTTTGAGTTAAAGTACGGACACCAAACCATCTCACGGATTTTAGGGCATTTCATTGGTATATTTTTTTTAGATTTGGTAGCTAAACCTTTCACTTAAACAAGCTATTTAATAAAGTTTTGCAAGCTTGTAAAAACATATATTGATAATCGATAAAAATGTTTCCACCACATTGATCTTGCAACAACTTGCAGGCTTTAAAATTTTGATTTTGAATTGTTGTGGTCATGTTGTGGAGTACTATAATAAATTCCTACAAGCCTACATCAAAATTGAAATTATGACTAGATAGGCTTTTAGGAGTTTAGACCACCCTTTCATACCAATAAATATTACCAGAGAATTTATATTAAAACACCACTGGTTTCTTTATTTTCAGTACCTGTATTGCTGAAATTAATTTCACTAACTGTGCCGTAGTGGAACTTTTTTGTTCCATCAAAAATAATTTTTTGTGCGGCTAACATTAATCTGCCAAACTGGAATCCTCGGATATCAACGTTAATGAGGTTGTGTATCCACAATTGGACAATGGAGTCATGGCTTTATCAGCCAGTGATTCCTCCTCGCAGCTCACCTCCCATGACCTAGAAGCATTAGCAAATATTCAAGCGGAATTAGAGCGGATTGGCTCCGTGATGTCGGATGACGTCTCCGGGGTTGAAGATGTTGTGGATGGCTTCAAATTGGATCGGACCGTGGACGTTTCTGTGGCTGAAATTGAGACGACCACCATTACCAATTCGTCAAGTTCTACATTCAAGGTTGTCAATTCTGAAGATGTGTGCACTGTTCTACATGACGTGGTTGTAGAATCTCAGACGCCTCCAGCATCTGCCCCCACTCCAGAACCTGTTGTAGAAGAAGAGGTGATCGAGGAAGAGGTGGTGGGACATGAGGTAGTCACCGATAGTCTGGTCACTACATGTTCAGATGGAACCGAAGTTGCGGAAGTCATCGTTTCAGCAACCCACGAAGTTGTTCCAGAGCCCCCCAAAGTTCTAAAGCCGATCTATATTATTCCAAATCGCACCGGAGGCATTAATGTGACAACGGTGGCTTCTGGCAGTGGTGATTCCATCAGCAGGCTGATATTCACCACCACAAATCCAATTCCTACCGTAGCTGGTAGTGGCTTGTCTAAACCTGTAATTACTTGCACCTCGAAGGATGTAATCGATCCAAAAGCACTTGCGGCGGCTGTCATGAAGAGTCACGTGCTTGGAAATGTATCTGGCAGTGGCAACACGATCACTAAAGTTATTATCACCAGCAATCCGATTACCGGTCAGTCTTCGACGCAGACAGTGTCCATTGCTCCAGGGACGCCTTTGGCAGCCGCCGTGGCTTCTGCTGGTCCTAATGCCCTCATAGCAGGCCTGCCACAAAATATGAAACTCGTTGCATCTGGACCTGTTCAAGGAAGCATTGGGACAACTAGCAAGACAGTAACCTTGACTCAGTCGGGTTTAAGCTCTCCCATGAAACAACAAATTTTTACTGCGATCCCCACTACTCCGTCAAAACAACAGGTGAGAATTAACATTATGTCTGAAAGTTGAATTGACCGTAAAAGGAAACCATTCTTCAAATTAATGCTCAGACTGATTAATTTGAGCGTTACACTCACTCAAGGTGAAGGGACATCTTAGCGGGCATCTTAGTTTTCCATTTTTCTTGTTAGCATGCTCATTATTGTAGAATATTGTTTCTCTCGTTGTAATTAAAACTGAATTTTTATAGCAAACAATCATGGTAAGCAAGATTGCTCTATCACCAAAGACCCCAACCAAAATAATGATCCCCGTATCAGTTGGAAAATCGCCACAGAAAATAGCGCCGGCCCCGCTTGGATCAAACACACAGTTCATAACAAAAGCAGGAATCCTCACTGCTCTAACCGGTCTCTCCACCAATACGATGACCACAACTGCACCCAAACTTGGAACCATTGCGGTCTCCCCATCAAAGTTGATTTTCAAGCAAGCCGCTCCACAAACGGTATTTTCTTTAAACCATTTTTCTCTTTTTATTTGTTCTGCTGTTGAATGTTGGGAGAGTTTACGATGTATCTTTTATTCTAGGTTTCACTTAAACCAGGAACCATTACCTCCGTAACCTCTGCTGGCTCTATAAACAGCACAGGATCTACTATTAAGCACATAACTGTGTCTTCGTCCTCTGGTGTTCAACCGATTCAAGTGCCTGGCAGTAAATTTTCCTATATTAGACTTGTTACAGCACCTTCTTCGGGTGCTTCTACTTTGGGTAAGTATTTAACAAGTGATATGACATTTAAATGTCTAGCATGAATATAAGCGAGACATAATTCTTTGACATTTAGGTGGCAAGACCCAAACTCTTACAGCAGTTGCTAGGCCAATCGCTCCTGCAGCGTTAGGATCTACCGGTTCACAAGTGCAGGTTACCAATGCCAACCAACTAAAAATTGCTGTGCCCATTGGATCGGCAGGATCGGGCCAACTTATTGGTCAGCCAATGGTAAACAAACTTTCTAATCCTACTTGTACTGTCTTTTAGAGAAAAACTCATCTTTGAATGAAACCTAAATTAGAATATGTTACTGCACTTAGGTGGCTTCGAAACACTTGACATCAGGGCAACGGATTCTTATACCAGCATCAAATGTAACTAACGTAGCTCAGATTCGTCAATCGTCAGGAAGCATCACTGTTCCTGCTAATGCCTTAGCCCAACTTCCACCTGGCACCACCCTTTTCTCGCCTACCGGTAACCTCAGCAACATCGTAATGGTGCCCGCTCAATATGTTACACAATTTCAGTCGCAGGTAGCCCAAGGGCATGCTGTGCCTACCAGCGTTGCGACTACTGTTTCTGCGCCACCTTCGAGCCAAACGAGCAATCTTCCAGCAAAGTTGCCAGCTCAGCAGAGTAGCGGGCCAACAAAAACAACCGCTTCCTCATTACCACCTCCACCAGTTTCCCTCGAAAGGAATCAGAGTGTTAGTTCTGCAAAGCATCAGATCAATGGGTAAGCTTTTTTATTGTTGTATTCGATTTTTGATTGGTTTTGAACGCTTTACTTGTTCGTCGTGTTGTAATTCACTATTTTTTCGTTGCTTAAGAAGAACGTCCCTGGAGCCCGATGGGGTGAGACCGAGAAAACCATGCAATTGCACCAAATCACAGTGTCTCAAACTGTAAGTAGATTTTATTTTTTAAAATTTTTAAAATCTGAAAGTTTGAAAGTAACACATCCGTTGTAGTAATTCATGCCAAAAGAAACCAACTATAAACTAAATGACATACGTGAACTCCGAATAGCATTCATAGCGTCAAACACTGGAACTATGAAAAAAATGTATCATGAAAAAAAATTTTCATGATGTGGTCTTGGTCAATTGCTTCCTTGAACTTGTATGTGATAAGTAGTAATAAGCACCAGTAGATTTCTTGAACAATTAGGCAATAATTAAGAATCGTTTTTTTAGTCTATACTGTTCTTAATTTACCATAAAACATCTGTTTTAGTTTAGTTCTCTTATTCAAAAACGCTTTTCCAAAGTCACTGTCTAGTTATGTGCCGAGGTTTCGCACCTAAATTGTGGGGAGATTTCGTTGTGCTGGCTTCATGGTGCGATGAATAGCAGTTGAAGTTAAATACGTTGAAATGTGTAGTGGTGCGTTTCTCTCGTAAATGGAAAACTTGCCAACCTTAGTACTTTCTGGATAGTGTTCAACTTGCTGTCGTTGTTGCTGCCAAGTATCTGGGGGTTGTATTACCAAAAAAACCTCTCTTAGAATCACCATTTCACAATAATTGTTGGTGGAGCGAACCAATGCCTTAGATTTATTCAACGCATATTTTGAGAATGTGCAGCAAATGTAAAGGAAACTGGATATGCAACTCTGGCTCGCCCTATGTTGGAATATTGCGCTTAAATTTGGAACCCTCACAAGATGGTTCATATTCAGGATATAGATGGTCCAGCGTATGAAAGCCAGATTGTTTAGGGGCAGTTATCAACATTCCGCAAGTGTGACAAAAATGCTATGCTCTTTAAATTGGGACACGTTTATGTCTAGACGCGAAAAGTTATCTATGGGGTTATTTAAACATCTTGTTTCCCATATATTAGCGCCTAACGACCACTATAGGAGTAGACAAAATCGTTCAAATCATTTGACCGAGTTTCATACCATGACAGATGCTTACTATTTTACGTTCTTTTCGCATGCGCTAGACGATGGAATGTCCTTTCTGACAAATGTCCAGATTTAGTAAAAATGCAATTTAATAATGATGTCTAAGTCGCTTCTGACGTAGGAGCATTCTCCTGAAATCATCAAGTATGAGCTCCACCTACCATATGGCATTTGATGCTGACTATAGGGTACCGAGTAAAATTGAAAATTGAATTGATGTTTTTTCTCCCGAAATGAAAGTTTGTCGGTACGTCAGCACAATAACAACTGGCTGAAAAATCCTATTGAAACCCGCTTATGATATTCTTACTGGGGAAAAACTATCACTGGCCCAAAGTTACCACCACTGTCCCAAAGTATCTACATTTTATGGTATCACACTTTGTTTAATAACATTCCTACCATAACGTACACTGTTTTTTATAATAAAAGTTGGCATTATTTCACTGGCAGGTTCTTTTCGACTTAAAGGATACCATAGATCAATGCATTGATTTTCTGATACCTTAGGTGTCCATCGTCAAATTTGCATACTTGAAAAATTATCAGAAGTTTGGGTTCGATGTAGTGTGAAGCGCCATCATTAGAGTTTTGATGATAAATTTAATTTAATTTCCAGTCTTATCCTTATATAGTTCCATAAGAAACTATATAATGTCTGCTTTGCAAAATTTTGTACTAGGGTTCCATGGTTTAATCGGTTATATTGTGTGGTTCTGCTGTAGTTGCTCTAGTTTTAATGTTTTTTTTTTTTTTGTATTAACGAACGTGACATTCTGAGATTTGCAAAAGTTCTGTAAAAGTGATTTACCCTAACACAAAATGAAACGCACGTGAACGTTTTTGTAAAAGCGTCTTATTGACAATGTGCTACTCTTGATTGGGTATTGCATTCAGTAAATGACATCAATTGACATAATTTTATTATTTTATGTTTCTATCTTCTCAGATACTGTGACTGCTTTGCGAACGGAGAATTCTGTCACAATTGCAATTGCAACAATTGTTACAACAATTTAGATCATGAAGAGGAAAGGCAGAAGGCCATCAAAGCATGCTTGGAGCGCAATCCCCATGCGTTTCATCCAAAAATCGGTAAGAACTAATCGATCGTCCTAGGGATCAAGTGTCGTTGTATGGCCTTAATGCAAATTCTCAATTTATGTGTCTTGGAGGCCTTTGATGACACTGTTGTCATCATAGTGGGCACTTTGAATGTTTATCCAGCTCCATTACTCCCAACTTCGTAAACATAGTAACTTTTCAACAACGTTCTAATGACAAAACTATCGTGTTCGTAAGAGACATGACTTGCCACTGTTGAAGTTACAAACCTTGTATATGGGTTAAAAAAAATTAAGTCGTTCTTGAATTAAACCTGAAATTTTGTTCCAGGTAAAGGAAATCAGGGAGAGATTGAAAGACGGCACAATAAGGGTTGCAACTGCAAAAGGTCCGGTTGTTTGAAGAACTATTGTGAATGTTATGAGGTAAATACAAATCTTGCTCATTAAATGTGTTCGTCAACGCTGTTCGATTATACAATGCAGTTGAGATGGGGAGAAAGATCACACATTCTTGAAATCTAACAATGTTTTGTGTTTTAGGCAAAGATTATGTGCTCGTACATGTGCAAATGCATTGGTTGTAAGAATTTTGCCGAGAGTGCCGAAAAGAAGACATTGATGCATTTGGCGGATGCGGCAGAAGTTAGGGTTCAGCAACAGACTGCAGCCAAGAGCAAGTTGTCCTCACAAATGCATGACGTTCCAAGTAAAGCGTCGATAGGCTCGTCTACTGGAGAAAGGCAAGTTTTCATGTTATGTTTAACGTGAATGTACTGTAGTGCATGAGTATAATATAGATTTTTAGATATACATTAGAATCCTGTTACTACGTTTTTCAAGGGACCAATGTTTTCAAACTTTTCAAGTGGGAAAACTTATTATACGGGAACGTTTACTAAAAAAAAGTAGTACGATTATCACTGGTACATTAAATATTGGAAATAACTCCTAATTCTTATTATGAACATTTTCTTTAAACGTTGCATGTAGTGTCTCTCATTTAAGAAATAATTTGTACGATTTTTTGGGTTCTAGGACAAAAGCTCGCATAAGTTCAACCAATCTAATCTAAACTAACCTTCTATGATTTTGAAAATTTTTACTTTTGTCCGATCCCTCTTTTTCATCATTGGTCGTTGACCGTATGGTAATGGGCATTTAAAATTGCTTCCCTTCTTCCACTCGTATCGAAAGTGCGATTACCTTCCACTTTTAAAATTTGCTTTTAGCTTCTTCCAGTGATGTATCATCTACTTTCTTTTCTTTATTCCTATTGATTTTCAGCGAATTCTTATTCTTTTTCAAATATATTGCCATATAGGTAGATTAATACATGAATTACAACTTGAAAAGTTATTAAGCAGGAAACATTACTTTATAATTGTACTTTTTGGATTGTAAAATTTTACTTCTTATATGGGAAAACGTCTTAAGCAGGGAAAACCTTATACAAGGGAAAAGTTAACATTAATCCTATGGGGTTTAATTCAGGACCGGAAAAATTCGACTTCTTAATAGGGAAACCGTTTTAAGCGGGTTCTACTGTACAGATATTATACGAGGGGCCTCCATTATGTTTCTGCAATCGTGATTTTAAAACTGCACGCATGAAGGAATTTGTGATTGGGAGAATTGTTAATTATTGTTTATTTGAAGAGTGAAAAGGGGAAGGAGCACGGTCACGGCCTGTTTTTAGAAACGTGATTCCGAAAACATTGCACACCCCTTGTACATGACATGCCTTCAGCGTGAAAAATGTTTTGGGGAATATTTGAAATAGCTTTTTATTAGTAACATTTTCCTCTTCCTTTCTTCTTAAGATGAGGAATCCTTTTCAAATTTTTAATTTGTGTTTATTTTTTTATTTCCCAAAGATTGCCTTCTTCATTCATAACAACTCAGGTTGTGGAAGCAACTTGCCAATGTCTTTTTGCTCAAGCTGAAACTGGCAAAGAGAAAAACCATCCCGAAGATGTTGTGGAACAATTAATTATAGAAGAATTTGGTCGCTGCCTTTTGCAAATCATAGACTACGCAAGTAAAACCAAAGTATAATAATTAGTGTGGTGAGTAGACGTCATCTTAAGCAGTTTTCATTGGCATGACACTCTTTCATTTGAAGGAAGTGCAAGCCGTTATGGTTAGCATGCAAAATATTTGTTTGCGGACATGACATTCTATTTTGTCATTCTCGCCACTTAAACGTTTGAATGCAGCGCTTCAAATGAACTATGTTTTAGCAAAGCAGGATGATTTCAAAGACATCCAGGTGCTTGTCCCACTCTCTTTTAATCTTTCCCCTTTTTTTTACCTGGACGACAATTTTCATTGGCCGAAAATCGTAGATTTCATTTTCACAGGAATGGTCGCTCTGGACCATCTTACTGCATTAGCCCATATTTTAAAAATATGGACTATATTGCTGGTCATAAACCATCATATTGTACATATTCACAAAGTTTTTCTTCCGTATAGTGCCTAGTATTATGTTGCTGAAATGTGTAATAGCTCTGTGTGTACAGCATGCAGCAGAAATCGGTGGTTGCATTGTGCAAAGCAAACGCAAACCTGATTGCCTTCTGAGCGTAGGCTCAAAAAAGCAGCTCAGTGGGCAGTTAATGCGAGGCTCGTATCTTTGGTACGAGCGTGCCATGCAATCATTTCCTGAGATTTATTTCTTCATGATCTGTAACATATTCTGTAGAATAATTGTATATTTCGTATGTCAAACAAAAGGTAGGCATACGTTTTTTAAGTGGGAAATTGAAGGTGCTGGGTATTTTTTGTAAAAAGCACTACGCTTTTTTCAGTACTTCACTCGTATGCACGAGCTCTCGTGAAGTTCGCTCGAAGGCAGATTTGACGGAAAGGAACGGACATTCAAAACAAAAGTTAACGAAAAAAGATGTATATGCTAGACAACTGACAAATGCAGTATGCTTGCTAGGACATACAGGGCTTTTCTTATTTATTATATCCATAGAATCCCTAATGAACTGTATGCGAAGTTACGTTACAAGGATTTTGCAGTCACCTGATATTGTCACCAGCACTTTTTCTTACAATGGCAATTTAGGGAAGCTTAATGGATTGACTTCTTTATTGCTTTGATATTGATTTTAATTCAGTGTTTGCTATGTGTTGTGTACAGAAACATATAGTAATGCAGGTACGCATTATCTTATCCAAAATTCTGAAAACCAAAACGTCATTGCACGTATTACTGCTGAATTCGAAAATTCTTTTAGAGGCCCATCATCAGTTAACCATTTCCAATCCTGCTGTGTATGTGAGGCATGTTTTTTTTTTTCGAAGTATGGTTGGGGTGGAAATACAGACTTAGTACCTGCCTGCCACACCTAGGCAGTGACACTTGCCTGTTACAATCTGTATTTCCAAAAACAAATGAAAGTGTTTCGTCTAACCTTTGCCCATTGTAAATAAACTAGGAAATAATCTACTTGAGACAGCCCTGAAAGGCGTCACATTCAGATTTAGATGATTGGGGTCACACCCTCCGCAAACTGACTTCCGCCAGTCAAAGAGAACAAACACATGTTCAATGCAATCAAGTTTAATCAATCCTCTACCACAAGGGCACTCCACAAACGCACGGTACAATTCAAAGCAAAAATGTCTTCACGATAACATAAAGATCACCTTGAGATTGCTCACCTGCCGGTCCGACCAGGTCCTGCTCCAGGTTCCGGCGACTCGGCCAAATGTCGGCTGGTACGGCTGATTAAGTGGTTCTCGACTTATTTGGTTGCGGGATGTTCCACACATGACAGGCGAGCGACAGGTTCCTGGACAGTGATCTGTAGGACCGAGAGTTAAATTCCTCACAAAATGGCACATCAAAAGCATGTGTTACACTGTCAGGTAAAGAAGTGTCTTACAGTATCCCGCAATTGTGACCTTGACCCGGTCACATTCTCTTTCCACACCTTTTTTATAACAAAAAGCAATCCTAAATAGACGATTCATTCTACATGAGCTAATACAAGTTTTACAATTACAAAGATGAAATGTACCTGTATCGCGTGACTGCTACTTTTTTTAAACTTTGGCCCATTTTTGCACCAACACACGGGGATAAGCCTTCATCACCTACCTAGAAATTCTGATTTCAAAACCTGGGTTGATTCTTTTTCTAATCGGCATCACCCGCTGTCGTCCCACTCTTCTATTTCTTACTGATTCATGATGTGTTGCTCAGACACCCTTATGAGATTAACTGTCCATAGACAGTTAGTAATCTCAATAACAAACGAGCATGCTAAAATTGATTTCACCATATAGTTTTTATTTTGGGGCCAGTACAATATTTGGAATTTAATCCAAGTTAATTGTAATTTATTTCATTCACTTTTATTATTAATTTAGTATTAAATTGCATAAATTAGAAGCATTTGATTATGAATGTTATGCAAATGTAGATATCATTGGAAAAAACCATTTGCATTAATATCCATTTAAATTCTGTTAACCAGCAACGGTTACTGTTGTTGCCATGAAATAGATTTGAATTAAATGTGTGCATTATATGCCCGAATAAAATAATGTTAAATTTTATAACTTTTTGTGACAATTTTTATAACTTGAAAATTATGAAAATTATTTCTTTCAAGAGAGTTCAGATAACTACATTTACACAAAAAAGTCAGTGTTTTTTCAAAGCTGCTGTCTTTGAAAGTTCTGTTTTTACCACAGTTGACTGAAAAACCAGTACACAAATTGAAGGGAAATTTTCTACCGTTCCCTCTGTATGTCCTAATAAGTTTATTATTTTGCTATTTGTGTCATTGGATTGTGCCTGTATTGTGTAGTTGGCCTCTATGGAATTTCCCATTGTTACAAAAATGTAATGGTTTATTCATACAGAATTATGTACAAACTTAGTTGTTCTAATGCAAAACGTGACACTCTAATGAAATGATAAGAAATTGACAAGTGGAATTCCTCATCAAGTATTTTGAGTCTTGCCCTGATATATAGAATATACATTTCAGTTTGCTAACCAATCTTTAAACGACTTTCCGATTCTTTGGTCGATTATATCTGTAAATAATGGACAAGAGCAGAAAATCTATTATGCCATGTTCTCTGCATATTTTTAAAGGCTATTAATTGTCTAAAATCATACGAAAATTTTACACTCCGAAGAATAGTCCGTATTAACTATTAAGACATGCTGCATGCCCGTAATTATAATTCTTCAGCGAACAGGATAGCAAAAGATTCTTCTTTAATCAGATGTGTTTAATGAAATTGATAGTAAAATAAAATGCTGTGTTGCTAATTTTGTTTTTCTGGAGTAACTAATTGACTGTAAAAACTTTGTTTTAAGTAAATCATGATTTTAATTTTTTTCCATGATTTTGAAATACAAATGTTGAATCCATATTTGTTAATCATAAAAAATGCTGTCAGAACTGGAGAATTATGGTTTCTGAGGAGGTGTGAGTTTGACTTTACAAATAATTGAAATTTAGCAAAAGTATGTTCTTTGAAGAAATGGAGGTGGGCAGATAGCATTGAACTGCTCTACGTGTCAAACTGTGTTTGAATATCATAAACTGTCATTAACTTCAATAGATTTTTTTTGTCAAAAGAGTGCAATGACGTTTAAATTTGGCCTAGCAAAAATGATTATATGGTTATTGTGTAATTTATGTCATCTGATTTTTTTTTTCTAAACCTTCCACAAATTGAATGGCAATGTCAACCAATGGTTATTGGAACCATGAAACTTTTTTTACTAAGGTGTGCTTGATTTCTAGGTATTGTGTTATGGTCATTCAGTTGTCCATATCGTTCTTCTAGTACTTCATTCATTTTGAACTGTTTTAGCACGATATATTGATTTATTCTTATTGATCATATGTCATTTGCAGCATGTACTTTTATGCCATCCCTTATAATTATCATAAACTACTGTGGCTTTTTCATAGTCTATATAAACCCGGACGTTTATGATTTCTTTTCACGTTTACTGCTTTATTTAACTGAACGAGCCGAGTCTGCGATGAATTTTTAATGTTTGTGATAAAATATGTGATTATCTACATAATTTTTATTAGAAATGCAAAGTGTGTCCAGTGAAACTTCCAGCATATTTGAAGGCATTTCCCTTACAATTTAGGACTCACTTCCACAACCAATTACACCTATACCTCGCTATACGGCCTTTTGCTATAACGTCCTTTTTTAATTATGGCACTTTTTCGATTTACGGCCCAACATGCTTCGTTATACGGCCAAGAACACTGTTATATATAGATTCGTTATACGGCTTTTCGCCTTACGGCCAACTTTTCCGCATTATATCTAGGCCGTAGAGCGAGGTATGGGTGTACAGTATAACCTGTCTAAACGCATACGTTTGGGACCGGTGAAAAACCTTTACTTGTTATGCATTCAGACAGGCTAATTATACACGGGTTGCCAAGCCGGGACCGGCACGTTTTATGCCTTTAGAGAAGTTTTTCATTTACACAGGATGCATTTATAAAGGTGCCACTGTAATACCATTTTTTTTTTAAGAAAACCTCTGTAGTATGTCTACATCTAATATATTAACAAAAATCTCTCTTGGAATCACCATTTCACAAAAATGTTGGTGCAACGAACCAACGCCTTAAATTCATTCAACGCGTATTTCGAAAATGTAAGGGAAAATGGCTGCGCATCTCTAGTTCGCCCTATGTTGGAATATTGCGCTCCCATTTGGAACAATCACAGGATGGTTCGTATTCAGGATATAGAGGTGGTCCAGCGTAGGGCAGCCAGATTTTTTAAGGGTGAACAGCACATTTCCCGACGACTGGACACCCTGCAACTGCTGTACTTTGTTAGAAAATGTTAAAACATGATAAACTATTTCAGATTGTAATTCTGTAAATTACTAGTGAGGAACAACTATAGAATTGTCCAAATCCCTAATTCGTTTTTGCACTTTAAAATTGGTCTAGAAGTCAAAATTTCAGTTCATTTACTGCTAATACATATTTGAAGTGTCATCGATTCAAGTGCTTTAGAATAAAATTATTTCTATATACATTGTAAGTCATAAAAAAGTAAAACCCAATAAAAAATCACAACTTCGAGAAAAATGCTTTGATTTAAATTATATTTGCCACTTACATAGAACAACAGTGTATAGGAACAAAAAACTTCTTCCGGACATGCGACAAATCTCAGATTTTTTTCAATTTCAACAAGACGGTACGCCAGCTCACCGTGCTCGAGAAACAGTTCAACTGTCGCTTCAGGGAAACGTATGTCACAGTTCATCGCTCCAAACCACTGGCCACCAAACTGTCCAGACTTGAATCCAGTGGACTACAAAATTGAGGGAGTTCTCCAGGAAACGTTTACAAATCGAAGAGTAATAATATCGAAGACTTGAAACTACAAAGAAAACTTGGATTAAACTCGACCAGCGTATAATCGATTTGTCAATGAAAGAATGGCGCGTTAAGATTCCGGGCATGTGTAAAGGTCACCAAAGAACATTTTGAGCACATTTTATAATTCATTTTTGTTCCTACATTATTGTTCTATGCAAGTGCCAAATTTCGTTTTAAATCGAAGCAATTTTCACGAAGTTGTGATTTTTGTATTGGGTTCTACCTTTTTGTGACTCACAGTGTATAGGCCGTGAAAACCATCGAATGAAATTTATATATTAAGGACACATACTCCAATTTGTATTTGTTTCTGAAAATGAACGCTTTTTATGCTAGACAAGATGTTGACTACCACTAGACAACAGAAACTTGAGAGGTGATGCAAAACGAGGGGAACAAGAAAAACAGAATGGACATGCCGAAGTCAAATATCAAGTCCAGACTCCAGACATTAGTAGTGCAGTCTTAACAACTGGCAAGTATGGTAATGATACAGCAATAACCTCTGCATTTTGGGTTGCTAAACTTGGTGACAATATTATGGAGAAATAAAAGACAGATGGCATTACATTATGAAATGAACCATAATTATTTTAATGTTTTCAATCATTCATTCAAATAACATGTAATTTCTATGTGAAAGAAATTATCAGTATACCATTATTATTAGCAGCATTATCTTCATATTACACAAAGACTTTGTATGTACATATCTACATGAACAACATTACTTCAAACGTTTCCGATGTTTTGCCCTGAGTTTTTTCAAAACTAGGGCCAATAGAAACCTAAGTACAGAAACCATTTCAACTGTGAAAATGTCTTATATATAATATACAGTATATATATAAAAATGACTTAATATTATCATCAGAATAATCGATTTATGGATGCATTGAAATGTTTGGACCTACTGGCATAGTTCGTAGGATATTACATTTGACAAGATTGTTAGGGCCGCGGGGACATTGGTGGGGAAATTCATTCCGCTTCTTCTGCATCTTCTTTGGACAACAGTTAATAACAAAATAGGAACAACAATATAAAACCTCAAAAACATTGCTTTAGTAACCAATAATCAGCCACAACATCTGACCAAAAAAAAAACACAAACTACTATTTAGTCTTTAAAAAATATCTACCGCGTACAACATTCGTTCATTAGCAGTTTACTATAACTATTTGGGCCACTGGGTGTATGTATAAACGAGAGAAGGCAGCATGTTTTGTAGGGGACGTTATTTTAGAGTATATAATGCTAAAATTTCTTTCACAATGCCAATTTAGTACAATTGGAATAGCACATTTGATAATAATGCTCTACGTTTTGTATAAAAAGCATTGATTGGGTGAATCTAATTTGGTCAGTGATACCCACAACTACTACACACGTAAAAATGGAATTAACCATTCATTCCTAATTTTTTTTTTTTTTTTCAAAATAATAATTTCAGATTTTTTAATGTGCATAGTTCTGCGAAAGTTGGCTATAACTTGCAAGTTGTATTTTTTTAATGCATTATCAGAATTTACCACTTTTCCAAACCGAATTTCCTGATAAACTTAACAATTAGAATGGGCACATTCAATTTTCCTTGTGCAGCATGCATCAGTGCTGGCAAAAATTGATCTAATTATAATTGCAAACAAGTGACATTGAGGGTAAATAGATTTGTTGTTATTACTTAAATTGCAAATGGCATTGTTTACAAATTCAAGTAGTACATAAAATGGCCAAAATTAAGGAAGTATCGGAACTTAAACCAAATCCTTTCGTGGCAGGTGAATCACTCTTTGAAATTAAAGGCACGATTGTTTAGTCTGGCATAAGAGAAATTCCAGATGTTGATACATTTTCGATGATTGGCTGTGAGTTGGGGGTTCTCGTAGAGAGTTGCAAATCATAATGTTGATTGTCCTATGACATATTAGCCTTCCTTTCTTCGGCAAACGAAATTTTAAAATTTTTCAATGACTTGATTCAATGAAATCAGTTTGTCCTTTGCTCTTGTCTAGAAACATGTCTCCAAAGTTTTTCTTTTGAAAAAGGCTTGTCAAAGTTTAATTACACATAACAGCTGACTAGCATAGAAATTAAAAGACAAGAAAGTTAACTTTGTACAGAAAGCAACGAGATTGAACCGAATTTGAAATAACCTCGATTACTTATTACGATTCATTCCGTAGGATTGTTGAAAACAAACTATGCGTCTCGTTTCCACCCTTGGCTAAAAAAAAACAACGAAAAGGTGCGGCATAATTTCATTTTGCCCAAAACACTATGTATTATGTTGAATCATGGATGTGATCCACAGGAAAATGAACTTTCCTAAGGAATGTTTTGAATAAATTCGCACTCATTACCCTGTGTTGCAAAAGAATGTCAGGTAGACTCATTTGTCACCTAGATTCACCGTCTTTTGGTACAGTCCTCGAATCTGATGACCAATGCACACACCACACATGCTGCTGCAAATTGTTGTAACAGTATGACAGTTCATATTAATGTAAATAAATAAGATAAAAACAATGTATGCAACGAGAAGTTCGGTCGTCGAAAGAGACAAAAGACATACTCTAATTCTGGCCAAAAAAAATATGATGCTGGAACGAAAGCCGAGGAATTGGAATTAAAATCTTAAGCTGCACAATTCGCTTATTTGGATGCTTCGTGCTAGCATCTGGTCAAGGTCTCTTTGTTTTCCAGGCTTTGCCACGATGAATGAGCCAAATTTCATTGCATCCAATGTTTACAACGTATTAAATATATAAAAATGAGGTAAAACATTGTAAACGTCTCGAGTTTAAAATCACTGGTACTTTTTTCTTTCCGGAGGAATTGAAACGTCGTAATCCTGAGTGTGGGACGACAGATGCGATTTTCGAGGAGTAATTTCTCGGACGATTATTGCTGCTAGCGCGATGCGCGTCCGGTTCTGGACGTGCTCGGAGTGGTACTGCGGAGGAGATAAGTGCGATGCAAACTGGCTACTCCATCGGACGTTTTTATTGCAGAATTAAAACGGTGCGTCGGAAAGGGAACGGAGAAGTCCGCACAGCCGAAACGATGTGGACAAAGCCACACGTGTTGCGACGGCGAGTGTCGAGAAATAGGACAAGTAATGTCATTGTTGGATAACCTTGTTGTTCTTGCACAAGGTACGATGGTACAGTATTTATTTTTATAAAAGTTATTTATAAAGTTGGCAGTTGGCAAATCGTTTCAATGTCACCCGACAGGGATGTGAAAGGTATTTACACATCGATAATGGGCCCAAAAGTCTTGACGCCCCTTTTCTTTTCTTAAATGAATTTATAAATAAATAGATAAGTCTATAGTGTTACAATAATTAGTCTCGCGCGACTTATCACCATCACTCGTCCTGCTAAGAGTTCAGTAGTTAAAAGGTAAGGACGTTGCCAGTCATGGGAAGTTCTGCCGACTGGCAACATGTATACTCGATGGCGTAAAGCTAGCGTTCGAATTCGTGTGTGTCGAGAACAGTGCTGGATCCCTTTGAATGCCTGTGCTGCAGCCTGCGCCTCCTGCTTCGACGTCCTAAGAAGGGTAAAAAAATGAATTGCAATGAGGAGCTGATCGAAACACTTTCAGTGCTTTTGCATCGTAATCACATCGGATTTATGTACTTACAGACTGCCGGGATACGAGTGAGTTCCGTTGACAATTAAATTGTCGTTGTGACCTCACTGAGCAAAATGGCCTTGGTTTAACAGTGCCGTTGCCAGAGTCTGTAACATCCTTCATGGCTTTCTCTTTTTTCCGCCTTCTGGAATTGATTTAGAGAAAAACATGTTTTAAAAACGGGCCGCTCAAAATTTGGCATATCAAAAGCAGGAAAGTGATGTGATAATTTACGTTTAGTTGCCACCATCACATTTTCTACACTTACCTACTATATATGTAAAACGATATAGAGATAATGACGATTAATAAAACTGCTATCGTAACTCCACTGGCGATGCTCGCTTTCTCTACCAAAATCTTTTCTCTAGATGCTGGAAGGAAAAAAAAAGAAAATTGTTTATTCTTTGCATCAAAACATTGGCCTAAAATCTCAAAAGAATGGGTTGTATATGGCAATGGATCCAACATTCTCACGTAGCGCTACAGTACAAGAAGTCCGCGAACTGGCTGGATCACAGATGTTCGGTTTTACATTTCCAGTTTCGCGCATATAGATTTCATATTTTTGTGGCCAAAAAGGGTTTCGAAATTATGCTTTCGGAAATCTCATCAGGTTATTCATTGCAGTTATTCAGAAAAACTGCAGTTTCTTACAGCACTTCTGCACATTAACTGTAGTTTTTCTGGTGTATAATTTGGAACTGCACAATACTGCAGTTAATTTGAATAAAGTACAGTAGATTTTCTGCTGGGACTTTGTATTGCATAGAAATTGATGCCCCTCAGAAATGAGAGTTGGGTTTGGGGCGCAATCTTCCAAGGCGCTTCGAGACCTATCCAGAACGTGCAATGGGTGGAGGTTATGTAAAGTACTTACGTAAATATGATCCATCTAAGTCTTTGAATTCACACCTAGGGCCTGTGTAGCCATCGGCACATCTAGAGATCAAGAAAGAAACACGGTTATTGAAAATGGTCTTGCTCCATGTACGGCACGCAACGCTGCCGTTAATTTTCGGTGATACTTACACACAGTTGTAGAGAATCGATTCGCTGATTTCTACAGTGAAGCAAGTGGCTCCGTTCAGACAGTACCACGTGGCGTAGGCAGGAGGACAGGCGTACGTGGGGAATGTTATGTTGGGCCGCAGCGTAGACGACGGAGGCCTGGGTTTGGGCGTCGACCGAGACGAACATGCCTCTGTAAGACAATAGATTAATAACCAACGTTAATAAGCAGTAATAAATGACTCTTGAGGATGGGGGCAAATGTGCTGTTACATCAGGCAGGAAAATCAAGAGCGTATCACTTGAATGTTGGAGGAATCCCTACCAAAACCTGATAAATGATGCAAAGCCGCTAACAATTTCTACCGAAAAGTGGCACGAGAAATTTTCAGGTGAAAATAGCTTGATTATACGTTTGTGGGTGATGGATGGTCATCTTGACCCTGGTGGCTGCGGAGTGCTAGGTGTGAACGGAAATGCTGGGGAGAGGACCAAAGGTGGAGAAGCTCATAAAACACCACTCACTTAGGATTCTGGGGCCTGTACATTTGCTGAGGGGAGAAAAAGAACTTATTTTTTATTGCTGGGATTTGGGTTGGCGGCTCTTGCGACCTTCAACTTTTGTTGGAAAACGGGAAAGATTCGTGAACTTTACTGCAAATGTTTGCACCTGGTGAATTCGGCTGACATGTTTATGACACGCGTTGGGTCCGCTTTTTCATGAATTAAAGGACCCATTGTAATCCTGTAGCTAGTCTAGCGATGCTTGCGCGTATTGAATGTCTTTGGCAAAGGCCATCGGATTACAATCTGCTTACAGAGATGGGATGAATGGGTCTGTGTGGTTTATTCTTGTCTGATGGTGTAGTCAGTAGTCTTATTGCATCAACTTGAAAGGCAATTTTAGATAAATGCAACTAGATTAGAGAAGATTATCGCTGTGAATGGTGATTTTTGTTTTATCACCCCTTCTTCCAACAGATAGCATATTCACAGTTGATGTCAAAAAAACTATTTTCGTTTTATTTCAATTTATTGCACAAAAGCTTTGTTTAACTTCCACAAAATCTAAATTTTCAACTGGATGTTGAATTGATTCTGAGATAAGAAACCTACAATCTCGAAACATTTCCAAAAATCTACTCGGCACTGAGATATAGTCTAAAAGCAGCAACGATTTTGAATTTTATGCAGATTTCTTTAAGAGGAATGATTGCCTCCATGAAAACACCAGCAAATTGGTGAGAAGATTTGGATTTTTTGTGAAGAAGGCTTCAGAAATGAAGAATTCTAGCAATTTTTTTGTTGAAAATCAGATGGATTTCTAAGCTCGAGTGTATACTATTTTAACAGGCAGGTCTTAAAAACGTGGCGCACAATTGCATTTTTATGGTCTATTATAATTTTATATAAAATCATGAATTCACCTCTCTCTCTCTCTCCCCCCTCGCCCAACCAGCTTACAAAGATTGTTGTTCTCTGCATGGATCTCCCCCAAATCACCCCCCTCAACCGTACGTCATGCTTGCATTGCTACTCCCGAAAAAGCACCCCCTTAATGCAAGGAAACATTTCCTGCAATTAATGCACTGTTGCTGCTGCTAACGTACCACTGCTACTACCACCGCCCTTCCCAATATACAAGTTCGTTGTAAAGTCATTTCTGAATGGACCAGTGAAAATTAAGGTGGAAAATGTGTAAAAAATGGAAAGTTTGGGGGGTAGGGGTCGTTCCTATCACGAAAACCCTCAGGTTATCACAGCACAGATTTTTCACATTTTCGTTTGTATGTGAGGCTGATTTTATACTCTGAACATTAATTTATGTAGCCACCAGTTTTGTATAAACCGACTGGTCAACACCTTTCAAACCTTAACACAACATGCAAAAATGTTAATTTTGGACATTATATTATACACGTCTGATTACGAGGTTAATGGCTGAAGGGACTTTTTTCGTGTTTAGAGAGTTTTTCCAAGTCGCTGATAAAAAAACCAACTATAATGCTGTCATCGTTAAATCCAAAATTTACTATTCTGCCAAAAGTTTCAACACATCTCTTAATCGGCTAGTTCTCAGAAACGTAGTTTTCTGAAAATTCGAGTTGGATTTTTGCACTGATTGTACGGAAATTAATGGATGATGCTGGCTGATATATCCATTCAGTAATTAGATCGACTGTTAGAAAAGAAGGGAAAAAGTTTTCTTGGGACCACAGAGGTAAGGGGCCATTCAAAAAGGACGTCCCCAAAATTCCATCAAAAATGCACCCTGCCCCTACCCCCTGTCCAGATGGCGTCCATTTTAGCCCAGACTCCCCCCCCCCTTCATGGACGTCCTTAATTGTTTTGAAAAGTAGGGTGTCCAGAAAGTTTTGTGGAACATACAATGGCCCATCCTATAAATTTCCAAGCACCCACCTCGCTACAATTCCACGACATTTTTTCAGATTTTTCTGATTAACAGAAATTTCCTGACCTCGAAGGGAAATTAAAGCATAAAATTGGTGTTTAACACAAATTTAGGCATACGACTTTTGCGAGGATTTAAAAATTCAAGTACTTTTGGGACTGTGCACACATTTCTTCTGGTGTCCATTTCCCCTTTCACTGACCTTTAAAACTCAATTTAACAGAAAATTCGAAAACTGAAAAATACCATCATTAGCGGACGTCCAAAATGGATTACCCCCTTCCCTCCCCCTGTTCACATGCCAGCAGACTTCCTCCCCCTACCCCCTCTCGAGGACGTCCATTTTGAATGACCCCTAATGGCGTTAATGTTGTTTTGTGGGATAAGGGTTCCTTGGGGTGGGGGTGTTTAAGCAATCTTTATATAAAGGTTACCCCAGAGGGGATATGGCCTTCAGGGGATTGGCACGGGCGCTCTTTCAGCAGAATGCAGCACTGTATAATAATGCAGCAGCAGCAGCTTCCACTCTTTTGCAGTCACAAAAAGAGGGAAAAGACAACGACCCTAAGGGCATTGAGAGGTGCGCGTGCAACGGAGGGTGCCCACAAGGTACCACCGCCACCACCACCACCACGCCATCCGCTCTTCCATTCAAAAGATGGTTGTTTTTTTGCACCACCTGGCCCGCATGTATACACGCGTGCCACGGGAGGACCTGCGGGGCAATTTCAGGCAGCAGACGGACGTTTAGGGGGCTGGATGGCAAAGATGGTAACGAAGAATGGGAAACATTTATTCGCGAATAATTTACAGTTTCGCATAATTACAACTTGCCCTCTGGCCAGGGTTTACGATGGATGTGGACTATTGCTCGCCAATGACACTTGACGTCTGAAAGGTCTTAGGTCAAGCCCTCTTTGCCCTCAATTTTTTTTCCCGCGCATTAAGTGCTGCATGCCCCAATGGTTAGTAACTACCAGTACTCATGAGTAGGAGTAGTACTGATTACGATTGCAGTGGAATCCCCACTCTCTTAGTATGAGTAAAATGTAATCAGTAATCATGTGCAATGACTAATCAAACTTGGGTAAATTGTACTCATGGGCAGATGTACTGATTACGAGTACCTGCGCATGGAATATCATTATCCATAGTTTGATTAGTATCGTAATCAGACTTGGGCAAATTGTACTCAGGAGTAGAAGTACTGAATACGATTGCAGTTACGCATTCTCGTTCATCAAAGCGATTCAATTACTTACTTAAAAGTATTTCTATTCATACTCGATTACATTGGTACTCATACTTTCAGATTACGTTAATACTCAAGAATATTTGTAATCACTCATTGTGACTTATGTATCTTAATTGACTGACTTAATTATGTTGATTGACTTAATTGGAAAAAATCATGGTACTTGTTTGTTAATTCCCCGCCACCCAAGTATGGCATGTCAAAAAGCAACATAATCACACACCACACCACACCACACCTAACCTAACCTAACCTAGCCTAACCGATTATGTTGCTTTTTGACATGCCATACTTTGGGTGGCGAGGAATTAACAAACAAGTACCAAAATCATCACATATTCATTAATTTTACAGTTGAATATTTGCTGCGGCGTTCCAATTTGGACAACTAGCCCTTGCCTTTATGGCCAAAATTCGACTGGTCTTCAGGTAATCATCGTTTTGCGAGAATTTTAAAGACTATACATTTACCAAGTTTAGACGTGCCAGAAAGCGATATAAGTCCCTGAGACACGGGACAAAGCAAAGGTGAATTTCAATTTGGATATTATAAAACGTCGGCATTTTAATGGCGTCTGGATGGAATATTCTTTCGACATAGGCCTAGGTGTGAGGGTTGGGGCGACACGACTTTTTCACGTTCAAGGTAAGCCGAATTTCCCCCCGTTTCAAACAATTGAGTTACGGACTCGAACGTGATTTGTGCCCCTCGTGCCACATAATAATAGCGGCGACGCCAAAGCGTGCCGTCTGAATTCGAGTAGACGCGAAGGAGATCCAAAGAAGGAGGACCATGAAAAGAAATGGCGGAGGGTTGACATGTAGTGCTAGCTAACAATGAACGGCATATGGTCACTGCCGAAGGGACCCCAGTGAATAGGTAACGAGTTTGGCTGCCTGCTGCACAGCTACCGGGTTTTAGCTCAATTTCCTTCTTTTCCACATAAAAAAACGGTGCATGCCCTTACTCAGGAGCAGGCATGCCTATACAAAGGAGGTCGAATAATTACACCGTGTCCCGAAAATATGAACCCAAAAGTTAGTAAAATCCTTTTTTCTCCCCCATCCCTCCCTCCTACTTTATTCTGTTCAATGGTTTTGATGACTTTATCTCTTCTTGGATCCAGATTCAAGAACAAGCGTTGCCATTGTGATAGTGGCCCAGGGATTCAGCCGTCTGTCTTAAAACAGCAGTGGCCACCAGTAAAGGGTAGCATATAAACGTGTGTGCCCCAGCACACAAAGCCTTTTGTACCTGCCCTCTAATGACTGTGGTTCAATGGTATTCAGCACACTTTTGTGTATATACTTTTTCTTCATAAATGTTATGATAATGAAGTTGGATACACGTCGCCTTTCGACTCAGCCCACGGACCAAAAAAGCCCAACGTTGCTAATTACGAGTCGGGCCATTGTTGGCTAGGAAAAAAAAAACTAAAAAAACGTAGGCAGACATTTTTTTATGAGCAGATATACACGTCCCAAACGAAATTTGCCAAAGAAAAACGAGTCTGAACTTTACGAGTCAGACAGAGGCCTCTATCTATTTAAAGATGGCGAAATGGGTTTTATCGAATTGAAGGTTTTTGAACCCCCCCGATGTGGCGGCGGGATAATTTTTCGAGTAGACTCTTTTTTTATTTTGGTATGTTGCAAAATGGATAGGACACTGCAATTGTGAAAGCAACTGTTCTGTGGTGTGTTGCGGCAACATCACACTACTTCTGAATTCCTTGGACATTGCAAAGGCAACAGGTGACAATTTCTACATACGAGGATGTTTTAAATAACTGGGTCAGTTTTCATTATGAGAAAACAAAATATCTTCTGCTAATAAGAAAATTCCATGCCTGATATTCCTCATTCAGCCCGCTTCCAAACCTGAGCGAGTTGCTGGATTTTTTGTGTGTGGCAATTTGGATTTTTTTAAAGTTGTTCACCCCTCGCCATCGGTCAGTTGCAACACAGAAGCACCTCCAGGTGTTGTTCATTTCCTTTCACGAGTTCACTAACAATATTAGGAAAAATTCAATATCGCCTAACTGCACGCCGAGTTTTGATAATTTCGAGTATCTATAATAACAGCCTGACCTTTTTCTACTGGTGTATGATATATATATATATTTTTTTATATATCAAATAAATGTATATAAAAAATCCCCCTTTCTTCGTGTTGCGTGCGCCAATCTCCTTAAGAAATGGCTCAAAACGTCTTAATTTGGTTTCGGCTCGTGCCACTTTGCAGGAACAACGCGTGATTGGACACGTGCCCATCGAGGCGCATGGCTGACTTTTGCCTCCCCTCCTCTCATCCTCCCTTTATCTTAACAACCTGTAATTCTTTGGGCAAAAGGTATATTTTCTCATCTCCCCCCACCCTACACCACCCCCATACACTCAAAGTTCACTATAAAGGAACGAATTATACCAACAACGATTTTTGAGTCACAACCGAGTTCACAAAACAGATGTTCTCAATCATAAGCGTTACAGTTTTTCTTCTACCTCGCAAAATGAATTATGCAAAAAAAAAGGGTTTCAACGCCTTCAGACTCTGCTAGCAGTTTGTTTTTAAGTTTTTTATCTATCTTGGTTATAGTCTAAGAATGCACAGTAATTCGTACCGATTCGCACTGTATTTGAAAGTTTGTGTGATCCATATGTACCCAGCCTTGCGTAATCCCCGACTGTGAACAGGTCCAGACATGTCCATGCATGCCAACGTATATATATGAACGACCTTTTTGCAAGCGTTATTACCAACAGCGTGTCCTTCTTGGCGTTTTTTGTATAAAAAAACTAAGGGTTCGCCAAATCACAGATAAAATCAATCAGTTTCACCAAAAATTCAAAAAACGAAACTCTAGATTTATCCGGCGGAACGCCTCGACTTTCAGGAGAGCAATTATAGTTGAGATCAAAAAAAGTGATGACAAATTTTTATGACAAATGTGGTCTACCAACAAAGGATGTAATTAGCACTTCTCCCTTCAATTGCCGTGTTTCCTATATAAAATAAAAATTATTTTAAGCTTTCCAAACCCAAAAAAAAAGACCTCACAAAACGATGCAATTTTTGAAGGGAAAATACCACTCCAAGTCTATTTCATTGTTTTAAGCAAACGCACCACAAGTTATTTTTTTATAGAAAAGGGCGTAAGTGTGAAATGATGAGACTGAAATAATGATACTTTTTGGAATGAACGTTAATAGCGTTCCATTTGAATGAGAATGTGTTTTTTTTTTTGTTTTTTTTCCAGCAGGGTTAATGAAGATGGGTGGTGATGAAACGCCATCTTATTTCCTTTGTGGCAAATGGCATCAAAATTTCATATTTTGGGAAAATTGCTCGTGCCTTGATTGTGCAAAAAGCGTCTAAACTCCTTTTTTGTATAAATATCCACAATTCAACACTATTCTAAAACAAATTTTCAAGGAAAAAAAAAAACCAAATGACCAAATAAAAAAGGAAACAGGAGTTTCCGCCATCTGTTTTTATTACCAACAAAAATTAAACTTACATGAAGGGAAATTGGAAATGAGTTTGAGCTTCCTGTCTATTAAAGGCACTGGGGCGTCATTGGATGTTTAGGCACTTGAATGGTAGTATTTTGATTTTGTATAACCAATGTCATTGATGAAAAATCCACGTGACCAAAGCGAATTCATTCAAAGCATTTGTTCAGTTTTTCGTTATACTTTTGGTGGAGACACCTCAGTATTCAGCAACATGTTGATGGAGTCATTATTTCAGATTTGTCTTTGAGTGTTTGTGGTTTGCATGTTCCATGCTGCATGTTGCCTTCAGTAGAGAGACCAGGGTGTAGGTTTCCATAAAAGTAGATGTGGTCACGGAGTGGATTTCACCCTAGCTGAAAACCGATACAATAGGTTTTCAGCTCGGATGAAATCCATTTCGTGACCATAATAATAACAATAGTTACATAAAAAGTGAAATGGTGTGATTCATTTCAACTTAACAGCCCTGTTGAGTAATTCTGAATGAATGGTCAGTGACATGTTTTTAAATATAAGTTCTGGAATGTTTTGCGCAATAATGAATATATTTTCTTATCTAAAATTTCAGTCTAGAGAGGTTGAAAAAGCGTGGGTCTTTGCATTACGTTGAAATGTTTTATACACTTAAGTTTATTCAGGTTTTCTATATGGATAATGAAGGTATATATGTATTTTTTTTTTCTCAAAAAACCCATTGTTATTTAAGCATGATGGCGAATGAACTTCGGCTGTAGACCGTTTTAAGGTCGCGTGCCTGGTGTGCTGTAGGTGCAGATATTATATTTGAGCAGCATATAAATGCAATCCTCTTGAATTTCTTGAATCAACCGAGCTTGTCCTTTAATAGGTTTCCTCACCACTAACAATGTAGAACAAATGGGCGAATGAATATATGCTAGGCTTATGTAGGATATATAAGCGTATGATGGGCGAGTTATTAAGGGAAACCTCACTAAAATCTAACTCTACTCTGCTATAATTACATGGGTACCACACAAAAAAACACATGTAATATGGTGAAAAAACAGTGAGCGTGTAAATTTAATTCAAGAATACCTGTATCCTACAGTTTATCGAGAAAAAAAATGAATTTTTTACTACCTTCAAATTATTCCAGTTTTAAGTCATTTTTTTTTAAGATTCGGGTGAGGAGTGTTTATAAATATTTATATCGACCGTAGTTCGTGCACACTTTAGTCATTATTTCGCTCTCTTGCACAATCGAAATACAGTGGGTTTCATGATGGCGTTATATTATCTTATAAGAGCACTTCCAAATAGCCAAATTTGATAAACTCGCGGGGGCGGGAATCTAGAAAATGTATTTACAGATATGTACAGGATGGCCACAAAAAAAGAGGGGAACTTTTTTTTTCTTAAATTCGTAACTTTTTTAGTTTTTTAATCAAAGTAAACCCAATTTTGCACAAATATAGGCCACAAACGTACGAACAAAACAGCTATTTCAATTTGTACTCAAAGTGTCCTCCATCTGCTGCAACACTTCTCCATCGGTAGACTCCAGATTAAGCCACCCACCATAGATTCTATGAATCCCTCATCGATTTCAATCGGCAAAAATACCCCATTTGAACTGTGTAATCTGAATAGTTCATCTGGGAAAAACTCCCTTATATTATCCTTTAATCCACTGTTTTAATTGGGTGAATTTTATTATCCTCATCGGTATTGGATATAACTTTACTGCACGAAATATTGATTGCACATTTAATAACCCTCAATTTCATTAATTCTGTTTGCATCATAGTGTTTCAAACTGAAATTTTTGTGTGGCATGACCGCACCTTTACTTAACACCCATCGTGAGTGTCATTTCATGAATGACTACATTTGCATTTCATTATATTTGTTAGCAACTTAGTCAGTGCAATGATCTCTGGGGTATAGGAAATCCTGTTTACATATGTATTAATTAGTTATTTGAATGAAACAAAGTATATAATGAATGAATTCTACAAACAAAACAGTTCATTTCCAAAATGCAAAACACAAAATAATCTTACCTGATATCCGAAGCACAGTTGACATAAATAGGACCAGAGTTGTGAAGGGTGCGTACATTTTGTGTGAAGTGCAAGAATTAAGCCTAGTTTTTCGTCTTCGACCTAAACGATTAAAAAAAATGTAATAGCAGTTAGTGACTGAACTTTGCACAGGGGAATTACAGAAACTGCAGTCATTGAAAAACCCTAATGTGATATATAGCTGCACGTGTTCCCAATATGGTACACTAAATAATTTATCTTTAGCCGGACTAAACATAATTTGGGTGAAGATAAAAAGTCTGCTCTTGAGGTTTTTGGGGTTTATGCTGAGATGCACTTGTTTTGGTTACACCCAGTGATGTGTGGTTTCTCTTAAATTACTTCCAAGCTATAAAAAAAAAACTCAGAGAGGACTTTTTTAATAGTTGCCATTGTCTTTAGTTTTCACTCTCCAGTTTTCAAACACCTTATAGTTTCGCCTTTAAGGAAGAGGAATAAATTTGGTGCATGGGGTCGCCAAAGACTAGTATGGGGAAATGGTCGGAAATGACCACTTCCCACACACAACCGTCAGGCACGCAGCGGGAATTAAAAGTATTCAAAAGTCGGTTGGGGAAGGGAAAAAAACGTTGAAGGAAGGGGATCATGGAGGAATTTTACATGACATAGACGGGCCACCGAGTGGACAACTTGGGCGGTTTAGCCTGCATGTGCACAACTGTCTTGGGAGAGTCGAGGTCTAGCTGGACAATGGAAGTTTAGGATTTTTAAACCAAACTTAAACTTTTCAAAGATTAAAGATTCCAACTTTGTTTCATTTATGTTTTCTCTACAGGGTTCTCACATTTTTTCGAGAGTGAAATTTTCCAGGTAACTTCCATGACTTTCTCAAATTTCCTGACATTCCAGGTAACTTCCATGACTTCCTCAAATTCCCTGACATTACAAGTCCCTTTCATGACTTTCTCAAATTCCCTGACATTCCAGGTCTCTTCCATGACTTTCTCAAATTCCCTGACATTCCAGGTCTCTTCTATGACTTTCTCAAATTCCCTGACATTCCAGGTCTCTTCCAAGACTTTCTCAAATTACCTGACATTCCAGGTCACTTCCATGGCTTTCTCAGATTCCCTGACATTCCAGGTTTTTCAAGGTTTCTCCAGGTTGTGTTAACCCTGCTCTAAATTTTCATTACAGATTTGAAAGGCAACATATAGCTTTTTTGTGTGTTTTATATCAAACATGGCGCCTCTGTCTTATAATCGTCCTGTATAATTGGTACTAGAATAAAGTTATTCGGCGAATCTTTTTGTGATTTTTCCAAGATTGCATTTTATTGACATCCATCGTTAATGAATGCTCTTCAAATTTGTTGCAAGGTCAGCATTCCGAAAACACCGTTTGAGTTTGTTTTTTGTGTCCATAATTTAAATTGCTTTATCTTCTGTTTTCATTTCTGATTTACGAATGCTTTGCTGCTATAAAATATGAATAAAATATATGGACGCAGATTAAATGGAAATGCACTCCTGTCCTGCGCTATCATTAAAAGAATATTTGTGTCGGGGAGGTAATCGGCGCACGCACGGCTCAAATTATATGAGGATTCGATTAAAAATCAACTGATAAATTGTGCGTGCAGGCAAGTAATTGGCTTGTACTTTGCGCGTCACTCTCGTTTTTATAATTTACTGTATGTTCGCCAAAAGCCGAATCACTTGGCGCGCTAATCTTTGATAAAACTATAGAACGTTTAAATTTTTTTGCAACAACGGCAGGTTTTTGGAATCCAGTAGCAGTGAGGCATTCGAAATACCGCCATCTTGAATCATTTTGTGGACTATAACGTCATCAAAATGTCTTTGTTTAACAAATAAATCTTACGACATCAATAAGGTATTAAGTTGGGCAGCTGAAAATTAAGACCGAACTGTGGGATTTCACCAATTAAACTTGACGCCATCATTCAGGAAAAAAATCCTGACATTTATAATCTTCATAACCACCATCTTGTTTCGGCCATTTTGACTCATTTTCAAGACTATAACGTCCTCAAAATGATGTTGTTTAACAAATAACCCTTTCGACATGAATAATAATAGGGGAATAAGTTGGACAGCTGAAAATTATGACCAAACTGTGGAATTTCACCAATTAAACCTTACGCCATCATGCAGGGGAAAAAATCCTGAAATTTAAAATCTCCCAACTTTACTATTTTTATAATTGTCCATGCTCTGTGTTTGAACAGGGGCTGCTTCAATCGTAAACTGTGATTCCAAATACCCATTGTGTTTTCGTATTAACCAACTGTATGTGCGTCCGGTTTTTAATTGGATCCAATTAGACATAATGTGCAATTAGTTTAACATGGTTAATGAACATAGCTTAATGTCCTCAAATTAGCTGTGTGCCATGTGATACTTTGTTGTCATTGCATTTCCAATATGTCAGCTTCCAAGACTGTTGTTTGAAAAAAGCTGCTCATGGGGTGCTGAACCGGAATAAGACTAATTAGCGAGGATGGTACCAGAAGACAGTCACTATTTACATCATTTTTTTTATTTTTTTTTTTTTTTTGGGGGGGTTTTTAAGGTTGGATCTGGGGTGTTCTAGATTAAGGTATGCACGCATACGATTTCCAGATTAGCTTTCAACGTCAAGTGCATTATGCAAATGTCCCGCTCTGTACCATGCATGGTGACTGACCCCTTGCACACGCGACAGTCACACGACTGGTGAGGGTACGGGAGGTGGACATCAGCTACCCCCACAGCAGTGTTGCTTACGTTTTTTTTTCATTATCATCCAATTTACATACGTTTTGAAGTTTTATTGAAATCCGCTTTTCGATTTACGATCAATAGGCTCCTGTCGTCTTATATGGGGTACATCTGAGAGGGGGAAGGGTTGAGAGGGGTGGGAGCAAATTTTCGTATCGGAGGCTGACTCCAGGGGGCACTGTAGTAAAAACTAGCCTTAATTTACATTTTCCCCTCTTATCTCGAACTCAGTTGCCCTTGAATAAATAATTTTTTTAATATATATATATAAAAAAACTAGTGACAGGTCATGTCGCGGGATTTGAAGTTGTTCAGCAATAAATTATCGGTATACCATTAAGGTATTATATAGGTGATAACAAGATGTCGCATAAATACATTTTAAAGTATGTTGGGAGATGACAAAAACAAAAAAAAAAAAAACGAAGAGTAGACCCCGTTTAATCCCTATAAATCCAGCACCATATTTGGTGCAAGACTCGGGAGCTTTTAGATCCGGGCTGTTACGACCCTTGAAGCAGTAGGGGCTAGGACCCCCCGGGGCGCGCGTGGCGAGGATTACATCGGCCATTGTAAAGTTTATAGAGGATGTGGAAGTGTGTAAGAATAAACGCTTAAAATATAATCGTAAAAGTGGATCTATATCTGCCACATCAACGCGTGGTGTCAGTGTGCGAGGATTATTAATAAAGAGGGACATGTTGACCAACAGAATGACCCTGTTGTGTCCGAGTCGGTTGGCAGGAAGTGGCATAAGGGCTTTTTGTCTTTATTGAAAAGCAAACAAGATCCCCTTACACGTGGATAAAAAGGTGAATGGGGGATGTGTGTGAGCAGAAATCCCTTTACCATTAAAGTTGGACATGGCGCGTGTCATAATAACCCGGCAGTTGGTTCATTTTTTTATACGAACGTATACAGTGAGAGGTAACCATACTCGACCACCCCTCAAGGGGCCATTTAAAAAGGACTTCCTCTCCGAAATTCCTTCAAAAATTTCCCAACCCACCAACCCCTGTCATTTTTATCCCAGACCCCCCTCCCCCTTAATTGTTTTTGAAAGTAAGGTGTCCAGTAAATTTTTTGGAACATGCAAAGGCCCATCCTATACATTTCCAAGTATACATTTGGGACTGGGGACAGATTTCTTCTTGTGTCCGTTTCCCATTTCACTGACTTTTCATAATCAATTAAACAGAAAAACAAAAAAAATACCATCATTAGTGGACGTCCATAATGCCCCCCCCCCCTTAACCTCATGCCAAGAGGCCCCACACCCTCTACTCCTTCTTGAGGACGTCCTTTCTGCATGGCCCCTTATCAAGTATCCATTGATAGTTTGTCTATAGGGCATGTCAATTTTTATATTACAACAGGTGATATGGCAGTATGGGAAACATATGTAGAAATCTCGATTTTCTGTCCAAAGTTTAAAGCAAATGTGCCCTATATGACGTAGGTGACTCTTTGCGTTATAGGCACACAATTTGGCATATATTATATGCAGAATACAAAACCGCTATATTTTCTCGTTATCTCGAAAATTGACAACTGTTACTACAACAGTTTACATCCGCCATCTTTGTGAACCAAGTTTCGCCACCTCACTAAATCCACAGGCAAGTTATCGAGGTCACCCCCGAACCCAAAAAGTGCTAAAATAGATGGAGCACCCACTGGTTTAACAAGCACCAGCAGCAAATGAAGAGATTGGGACCACCTTGGTCGGCATTTTTGACCACCAACATGCACGTTCTCACCCAAAGTGAGGATTTTTGGTAACTTGGCGACCCCGAAAATAAAAAAAGTGAAAACACGAGTACATCGTTTAATTAGAATTTGTCACGTATCTGTTCCATCGCGTGAGATAAAAGTACTTGAATATTATGCGATTAGGAGCGTAAACTGGTACTGGCAGTTCGAAAACTGCATTAGTACAGACACTTTTAAGTCCACTTTTAGCCTCCACACCATCCCAAAAATGTTGCTCATCCTTTCCTGCCCGCAGGATAATCGTCCATTGTGTTTTTGGTGTTTATTCCACCATCAACTATTTTGGAACTAGTATTTGAGTACCATTGAAATCGAGTATGAAAAAAATATTTAAGTAAGCAATTGAGTCGGAAATGAGTAACTTGAAATGATGGTAATCCTAAAAGCTAATCTTGATTTTTACATTTCTACTTATGATCCTTTTATTATCGGATGTACTGTTCAAATAAATTGAGTACCCTAAACAATACTTTTGCTATCCGCCATACTCGTAATCAGTACTCATATCCACGAGTACAATTTACCCAAGTTTGATTACGATACTGCTCATACTATGGAGTATAGCTCCACAGGTACTCGAAATCAGTACTCCTACTCATGAGTACATACTTGCCCAAGCCTGGTTACATGTACTCAAATTTAAGGTGAGATTAACTCTAACGAGTTACTCGTCATGCATCTCGTATTCCACAAAATGCCCCAAACATATCTTTAAACATTAAAAAATCCGAAGTGATCTCGATAGCTGCTCTCAAAATTCGTATGAGATCTTCTATAGAGAGCATCTCGAGAGTTGCTCGCACATTTACACTAAAGTATGATTCCACTTCAATCGTAATCAGTACTTCTACTCATGAGTACAATTTGCCCAAGTCTGGTTAAAATTAATAGGAGGCAAACCAAACAACCTCTTATTTCCCCCTCTCCCCATTTGCCCTTGCCTCTCGCCACCTATAATTGGCCTATTGATCGTATCAATTTGAAATCACTCATTATTTTTAAGGGTTGCGAATTCGTTAAACCTGGACCATGCACTGGTCAGTATAGCGTGAAAGGTTAATGAGCCACGGCTTAATTACAGGTCGTTACCAGTGGACCGATAGGCTTATTCCAATAGTTATTCTAAGTAATATTCGAATGACATTACATTAATAATGGACTGACACGTGATGAATGATTCCTTTAGTCATCGTCATTTTGAGTTGGGTCGCTGAGGGTGGTGATGGCCGTGGGGCCAGAGCGTGCATGCATTGTCCATTGGACCATAAATGGGGGCCAAGATTGCACCTGTCCAGCCCCTTGGAATGTCAATTAGGAGGACCTCCATCAGTCTCTTGTAGAGCAGTACACGGACTGCAAATGACTTTTATTACACCTGCAGTACGTAATATAATTTGAGGGTGATTTATGGGGCTTTTTTTGTTGTTGTCTCTCTCACTTTGGACCTCGAGGGGCTGATTAATCACTCGTGATTTGGCGTACGCTGTGGCGAGCCCTTTGGCCAGAAACTAATGACTGGAATGTCAATTGCATTGCTGGCCATTGTGAGATTGTCACATGCCCCAAGAGCAGAGTGAACTCTTGAAGAAGCTGATTCTATACAGGAGTAAAATGTGGTATAACGAAATGAAAGTGAAACTTGGAGTATTTTGAGAGTGATACATGTATGTACAGTAGAATTTCTTACCTGATAAGTGATAACAGGTAAACTTTGGTTAGGAGCAGGAGGAGGTGCCAAATATCTAAACTGGGCAGTACATATACTTCCACTGCATGCATGTAATCACGCAGTACTACAAGGTCTGAGTGACGTTTTTTCGAGTAAAGGTCAAAGGTTGGAGCAGGGTTGCTCAGTCGGATATGTAACAAAGTTACAAATGCTAAACGCGTCCGATATATTTTCACGACAAGACGCTATCTGCACTTGAATCGGTTTGACAACTCCTGCATATTCACGTTATCAACTTGTAAAAGGTGGTCTGAAATCTTGAACTTTATTTGCACACAAAAAAGGGTGGTCGAACAAATTCCAAAGCATGAAATAAATTAGCCTCCCAGGGAGCACATTCGAAACATCTACATGTTATTTGATTTAATTTTCAGTGTTCATGAGCAATAATGCCAAGCCTTATTATTTAATCCTACATTAGCAATATTTATTTAAATAATAACACTAAATTAGTTAACCATAGCAGCTGTAATAGCTGACTTGGGTAAATTGCACTCATGAGTAGGAATCTTGATTACGATTGCAGTGAAATTACACTCTTAGTATAAGCTAAGCAGAGTAGTACAATGTAATCAGTAGACATATGAAATGGCTAATCAGATTTAGGCTAATATGTACTCATGTGCTGAAGTACCTAATACGAGTACCTATGGAATCATACTTTATAGTATTAGTATCTTAATCAGACTTGGGTAAATTGTACTCATGGATGTGAGTACTGATTGCGAGTATGGCGCATTGCAAAAGTAAGAACAGTGCATCAGATAACAAAAGGATCAAAAGTAAAAATGTAAAAATTAGGATATATTCATATTAGCTTTCAGAATGACACTGATTTCAAGTTACTCATTTGTATTAAATGCATCCCAATTACTTACTTAAAAGTATTTCCATTCATACTCGATTACACTATAGTACTCATAATTCCACATTACATAAATCCTCGAGGACATTTGTAATCACCTATTACGAGTACATTTTTATAATCAAGTGCATTGCACTCATACGCTTCCATTCAATTACTTTTGCACTCTTACATTTTAAGTGCATTTTGTATCCAATTACTCTTTGTACTCAGTACTCTTGTTACTTAAATTCATTCAATGTACTCAATTACTTTTGTATACTCATCCATTTTGTACTCAGTATTATTTTACTCGTTGCTCAAATAACTCAACATTACTGATCCGAATTACAGAAAGTTGCCTTTTGAATGGTGATCCACCTCTGGTCCTAGCACGTTTCATACAAATGGCAACACCTGTATCCTCTCATTCTCTCCATGGGTAAGGTCTTCCTGTCGTCTGTCTCGGACTCTGCAATATCGTGTAGCCTCCCCTTTTTTGCCCTACATAATGATAATTTGTGTGCTTGTGTGGAGACAAGGGGCACGTGCCACCTTTTTTTAAGGCTGGCACGGGATTCGAACCCGAGTCTAGGGGGAGAGGAGGAGGAGAGGGAGGGGGGTTTGAAAAAAGAAGAAAAGAATAGCTATGCACAGGCCTGCATTTGCCGGATCGTCTCACTACCACAGCAATGAACATCTGCCGTCCCGGCACAAGAAGGCCGTCTGCTGCATCGTGATTATGTCCCGTGGCCCGCGTCCATTTTTTTTTGTATTTTTCTCCACCACCCCTCAGATGGATGCCTCCCCTCAACCCTAATAATCCTCCTTCCGTTCCGCTTCTTTTCCATTCACCGTAGCGTGGCAAGTGATATGCCTGCAGCAGCCATTTTTCGAGCCTATTTTGAAAATTACACTTTCGTACGACATTAATGCATGCCTTCAATATATATATGCTTCTAATAACTTTGAACTTGGATGGTCGTGACGTGGCCATTTTTTTTTTTTTTTTTTTTTTTTTTTTTTTTTTGTGGATTTTTTTTGGTTTTTCCACCATCACCCCGAGTGGGCTTTATGCCGGCCATGTCCTCATCCTCCCATTAAGGTACGTCATTATGAACTGGCCAAACATTGAACTTCGTGAAGCCCAGATCCCTTTTCCTGTCCACATTCCTACAAACAATGGCGGCCAGGGTTTTGTTATTTTGGAACGGTCTGTACAGGACGTATTTAACGATCTGCTATGCACCATTTATGAGTTCAAATTGCATTATTGAGGCTTTTATGCAATATCCTCGGACTGTGGTTAATGGAGCATTGATGGCATCGTAAGTAACTTGGAGAGTAACTTTCGAGTTAGCAGTTCTCAAAGTAGCACGTGCTACTGTTCGAGAGCTGTCACTGATAGCAGCTCGCAAAATATGAATTTTGAGAGAGCCGTGGAGATGATTTTTAAGTTTGGGACATTTTGTGGAATACGAGATGCATGACGAGTAACTCGCGAGAGTTAATCTCACCTTAAAACTGGACATCTGGGGCACACGATGCTAACAGGAACAATCTTGGGTGTTGAAAAGTCGTCAGCAAGACACTCGGACATTCTCATACTTATTACTGACATTCTATTCCAAGTAAACAACCCTAGTTCAAGAGTTTAGGTCGAAAATGACACGGATATAGAAACATCTTAACAACGAGAACCCTATGTCATGTTCGTGACATTCACAAACACTCCTTTCTGGGAATGGTTCGAAAATAACCACTTTTTGCACAGACAACATTTGCTCGTCCTACGTACACCACACTCTAGATTTATGTCGCAGTAATATAAATATAGAACTTGCGTCTGGATGGTAGACAACAGTGATTGTTTTCAACATTTGGTTTCATGCCGGAACATGTTGCGACAAGACGGGGGGCGTTCAAGGATATAATAGTAAGATTCTCTTCACGCCTCTTGAGAATCGTGCAAGGGGTCCGATAATGGGATATTAGAAACCAACATCGAAATTGTGACCCTATTTTTTTGTTGCAAGCGTGTTTCCTATATAGTTGCTGATGCAACATTGACAAACTTGTATCTCATTACCTGCTCTGTCCTTCAACTCTGGTGCTCAACGCCTCTGCGTATATGACCAAGGTTCATTCATATGACATATCCCTTATGCAGAATAGTCTGCTCTACACCATGACGGCAAAACAGGTTTTCCTCTCTGTAAAATCCATTCACAAGATGTAAATTTCATTCATGTCCTAGACACGCAAATACTAAAAGCGCACACAACAATTTCGATGGAACTGATGTAAACAAGATACCAAAGTTCGGTGAAGTCACCAGAAGACGGTAAAGGTGTCCACGTGGGTTGTCATGGCAACACCCACGTGTGGGGTGACATCATTTCGACCTAAACCTAATCGAGACGGTCGTTTGGGTTGGCACAAACTGGATTGTTCCAGAACCAATGCCAGACCAAACCTAACACTCAGGAGACCTGAGTTCTATTTCTGACCAGGTCAGCTATATCTGTTTTTCAATTGTTGTCAGGCCAATGCTCTGAAAAAATGTCCCTAACCTACATAGGTCGTCTTAGTCGTACAATGTATTCTGGAGAATGGGACCAGATGAACATGGTCCCATTCCCCAGAGACATTGTAAGACCCTCACGGCTAGGACGACCTATGTAGGTTATAGGTACATTTTTCAATTGTTGGCAGGCCAATGCTCTGAAAAAAGCCCATAACCTATATAGGCCATCCTAGTCGTGATGGTCGTACAACGTATTCTGGGGAATGGGACCAAATGAACATGGTCCCATGCCTTTTACCAACAAACAAACCCCATCCAACAGTGAAAAAAGCAAAAACAAGACCCAGGAGTCCTTACCTATGCCGAGTCCTATTAACACGATATTCCATAAGAGGCACAGCACAACGAGCAATCCAGTTTCTAATGAGACGTTATCCCAGGGGAGGTCATGGGACGGGGACGAGCCACCGATGGGCAGCGTCAGCAACGTGCCGTCCACGGGCACGGACGCGTTCCGCCACGCCGGCCCGCCGCCTCTGTCCACGCAGGGACGGGACGGCCAACATTCCAATCGGGCCATGGGCAATGTTCGTAGCGGCAGTCCTTCAAAAATCGACCGGGATATCCGACAGTCGAGGCGAGGTGCATCAGCACGCTCGCCGCAGCAGCAGCAGCTTCGGTCGACGGCGAGCATCGACGGCCGTCACCGACGACGGAGCAACCCGAGAACGGGTGGAGAAGACATGGCGCGTAATCCTCGGGAGGAAAAAAAAGCGACGGGCGTCCGGGGTTAGGTAGTCCGGGAAAGCGACAGAAAGTGAGCCGGAGGTGGCTAGCGGAGGAGCGGGACAGGGAGAGTCCGTCGGCACATCACCTCTCGAGTAAAACTGCTCGTCAAGTCCAAATGGCAGGCAGCGAGCCGGGAGGGGGGAAAAAACGATGCCCCGCCCTAGCGCGCTCCCCTCCCCGCGTACTCTTTTTCCTCCCCTCGCCTCCTAACAGGCATTATTGAAACAACCTGGGGCTACCTAAGTGCTATATAGACCCGCGCGGCATGTGTTCAGCGTCGGCATATGGCATCCGCCGACGACGTGGCATGCGCCGAAACCGTTTTCAGGTGGCTTCGACACGGGGGGAGAGAAAACGGGTCCACCGACCGGAGGGAAGCCCCTGGCCGTCCATCCGTCACATTGGCCAGGGGGAGATGCCGACGCCCAGGGGCCGATGGCCTCTTGCGCCTACTCTCAATGCTACTGCTGCTGATTCTCCAAAGGGGCCACCCCCAAATTCTGCGTAAACTTCAGGTGCTTCCGATTCGGATTTCTGATAGGTTGCGTCCACGATCTGGACTGCTGTACAAGTGCGGAAGACCCGGCTAAACGGTCGAGGGTCTAGAATTTCGGGTAAGGATATGACAGTATTGGTACACAAAATATCGAAACAATGCTTTTACCACAGTATTCGAAGAAAGTATCTCTACTTACGTATCTCTACGTAGTTTTCGATAAATAGGGTGCAAATTGAACACATTTATGGAGAATTTGATGAAAAATAGTTACAGATTTCTTTCCTTATTGCTGCTGTTGATACTTAGACAAAAAACTGAAGGCTTAATAAGGAAATTTCCCTGGCGAATAATTAAGGAAATGAAACTTACATAGTGGCTAGAAACATTTTCTGAACTCTTCCAATATATTTTTATCGATACTCATCGATTTTCATCGTAAGCAAAATATGGAGTACTAAAATACTCGATATCGAAACAAAAGTACTGTTACCGCAATACAGTAGAACCTGTCTAAATGCATCCTGTGTAAATGGATATCCTCTATAAAAGAATAAAATGTGCCGGTCCCGACCAGAGGCGTAGCTAGGGAGGGGGGGGCAGGGGGGCAAGCTGACCCGGGCGCCGTCATGGGGGGGCGTCAGTGCCCTAATTAAAAAATTGTTTATTTGTATACGATGAAAAAATAAAACATCTACTATTTTAAAATTGAATTTTTCGATTATATTGACTACTGCATGTACTGTGCTGTGTGCTCTTATGTTTCAATGGTACGGGGGGGAGGGGGGGGGGGGGAAGGCGCCAAATTTAAACCTTGTACCCGGGCGCCAAATACCCTCGCTACGCCTCTGGTCCCGACTTGACAACCAGTGTAAAAATTAACCTGTCTAAATGCATAACCTTTCTAAAAGCATTTTTCACCGGTTTCAACAGTATGCTTTTAGACAGATTGTGACGGGTTTTGGACGGCCCCCAGCAGAAAATTTACTGCACTTTATTCAAATTAACTGCAATATTTTTGCAGTAAAGTGCAGTTAATAGCAGAATTTAAAACTGCACATATTTTGCAATTATGAATGGTGGAAAAACGGCATTTTTGTGCAATAAAAGTGCATAGTCAATGCAATTTTGGATCACAATTTGCATCCAAAATTATATTATTGCATTTGTTTAAAAATTATAAATATAAAAAGTAATTTATTAAATATAAATTATAAGCATAAAACTACACATTTTCATTCAAGTTACACCTTTCGTGACTTGCGGTGTATTTTTTAAATACTAAATTGCTATATATATGGATTACACCATGGTTAGAAGTTTGATGACCACTGCTGCAGGGTAATAACATTAAATCAATCTGTATAAAATTTGGGAATCAGCATCACTAACGACATGTTTTGGTAAACACAAATAAGGAAAACATCGCAACATTCGTAAATAACATCCAATATTTTGAGTGAGTGTCATTATTTATGGACATGTCCATAAAATACAGCCAGCCTTCTTCATTAAAATTCCACATTGCTTACATGGTTGTTAGTAAAAAATAACTTTATTGGAGTATCAATATACGAGTGGTGTGTTACATATGCAAATGTCACAATCATATAATGTGATAACTTGTAAAATACGAGTGAAAGTTAAACTTCAAAACAGACATGTTGATGCATGAAGGTAATGGGTAATGAGATTCAACTCATTAAGTACCCATTCCCTTCAGCATTTTCTTCTTTTGAGAGAGCCGGTGCATAAATGATGACCAGGTTTTTTTAGGAACCAGACATTGTTCTATGATAGACAGTTGATAGCACAACCGAAACATGTTGAAATTCGAAATATTCATGCATATATGATTGTAAACATAACATTGAAAGAAATTTTATTACACCGATTTACACGCATGCTACATCAGTTTATCATTATTAACTGTGCAATTAACATGAAATAGCGAACAGGTGCAAAATGTTGTATTTTCTGCAAATCAAAACAAATAAAATAATCACCTGACAAAAATAAAATGTATAGTGAATCATTATAATACATAAAAACGAACCCATGGATGTTTGTTCTGATTATATGTACATGTATAAACAGTAATACACGTCACTGCATATTAAATAAGTTTGTCTTTTATGCAAGTCACTATCAAAGTCGACCGTTTTGACCATAGGCACTATTAAAAAAGTTGAATCATACTGTATATAAATTCCAAAAAACATCAATAAGTCAGCAATGAATGTATTATTCGATCTGAAAAGCACATTCAAACACTAATTTTGCATTTAAATTCTTAACTTAAAAATGTCAAGTGTGCCAAAGTCCCAGATATGCATTTTGGTAAATTGTCACGGAAAGGATTTCATTCCAGACAAATATTCACGGTTTGCCCAGTTTGCAATTATTTTCTCATAAGTTTTCCCTTAATTTGCAAAGATGGGCAGTTGGATTAACCCAGCAGAGAAAAATGCTTCCCTAAGCATGTAGGAACACATATCTCGCAGAAATGTGAAACACATCTACAAAAATACAAAGTTACAACATTTAAGCGGCTACCATGATTCTGAAATGCACTATACAGGATCACAAAAACGCATTTTAGTGCATTTTGTGTTCGGATATTAGGGATACTCAAACTAACTTTTCACTTGGGCAGTTGATTATCCGCATTTGGCCCACATATGGTGCACATGCGCATTAGATTCAAGCAGATCTGCCAAGGTCCACAAGTTGAGTGTTTCTTTTATGAAATGGAAACAAATGCAGCTTGCACAGACCTGCCAAGATAGTCTGCAAGAGCAACATCATTTTTTCTCCAGCACTTCTAAAAGCCCCGTCACAGCAGGTCCAGCCAATTAGAAGGCGTCATTTTAAAAACTGGGTCAGCACATGCGCAATGTTCCCAATTCACTAATTAAACTGCAGACATGTGCGAATTTTTGGGTCTGTTTGAGTTCCCTTATTGTTACAAATAATGTTTTAAAATGTTTATGCAAATTATTTACAGTGCAAATATTTGCAGTTTTAAATTCTGCCAGGAACTGGACATTGCAAAACTACTGCTGTTAATTTGAACAAAGTGCAGTAGATTTTCTGCTGAGAAGGTGTCCTAATTCGAATCCAGTATACAGATTGGATACATCCGTCATTTTCAAACCATTGTCAACATGAACTGACATGGTCGTAATTGAGGTATTCGTCTCCCCCCATTGCTAAGTGTTAAACTTTTCAGTTTCCAAACTTATAGAAACGCTCATTTTCCACCCAAAAACGCGATGAAGACAAACGTTGCTACTTGGCGAGGAATGTTGGAGAGGATGATGAGAAAAATGGGAAGTAGGCCTAGAACACAAACAACTGCCTTAAATGGTTGTTGAAACCCTTGGGAAGGTGATTGGCGCGGGCACGCGGGTTGCTATGTACCCAAACTCCAGCAAGGCGCTGCAGGGTGGTTGGCGGTGGCATAACTCTCTGGTGGCGGTTGGCAATTTTCGCAGGTCGGCCGTGCTTCTTTGAACAGAAAAAATGCAGCGTTTGGAGCAGCGGGAGGTGGACTAAGGGTACGTTGAGTAGTAGCCGAATGAGGTCCACCGCTGCTGGCCTGACTCATTCCTAATGAAGGAAAAAGGCGAAATAGGGCCCCCGGGGGCTCCCCCACCATTCACCGCTTCCACACACACATCTACCTGTGGGTGACTCCTCTCTCCTCCAAAAACCACTCTTGGCCTTAATTCTTTGTTGATGCTTCTTTGGCTGCTGCTGCTGTTGCTTGCTGCTACTTAAAACTCACATTCCATTCCCCACCCAATAACACAGGACTCCATCCATTATCAACTGCCATTATATATACACATATAGGCATTTCACCTAGGGGTCATTCAAAAAGGTCGTCCCCAAGAGAGTTGGGGGGGGGGGGAGAGGGTCGTCCTCAAGAAAGGGGGGAATCTGTTGGCATCTTAACACTGTGTGGACAGGGGAGGGGAAAGCCATTCTGGACGTCCACTAATTATTTTAAGTTTGAGTTTTCTGTTTAATTGAGTTAGAAAGGTAAGTGAAAAGGAAAAGGGACTCAAGAGGAAATGTGTCCCCAGTCCCAAATGCACTTGCATTTTTAAAACCTCGGGGAAGTTGGGAATTGTGCTTAAAATTTGTATTAAACACCAGTTTCGTGCTAGAATTTTCCTTGGAGATGATGACATTTCTGTTTATTTAAAGTGCCAGAATGATGGTACAGTAGAACCTGTCTAAATGTATACTCTTGGGACTGGTGAAAAATATGCTTTTAGGCAAATTAATGCATTTAGACATGTTCATTTATACATGGTTTGCCAAGTTGGAACCAGCCCATTTTATGCATTTAGAGAGGTTATCATTTACACAGAATGTATTTAGAGAGGTTATTCATTTACACAGAATGCATTTAGAGAGGTTATTCATTTACACAGAATGCATTTAGAGAGGTT
>JAQGAE010000059.1:0-66957 GCA_034696685.1 Julus scandinavius | reverse complement strand
GTGAAAAAGCTCTTCTTATAATTGAATAGTATTTACACAAGGGGATTACATCAGGGGAAGGAATCACCCTTTGTATATAAAGTGGAAGTTTTGTATAACTGAATATCGTACATGAGAATAATGCATTACACAATGGAGTTTTGCCGGGGAACAAGAAATTGTTTGTATAACTGAATGTTTCATTTAAGTGAGCTTCGTATAAGTGAGACTGCACTGTATTACTAATGTCATCAAAATGGAATGAGTGAAACTTTGGGGAAAAGTTCTTCTCACTTGCACTTCATTTTGTGCGTATGTATCGCCATTCGGAAGCATTCATTACGTGCTTAATATTGCCATAGTTTTAATTGATTTATGCTTGCATGCGGACGAGTCGTTTTCGTGCTTTTGGCTACGCTTGACCGGATGAAAAATCCGACGGATTTCGACTTTAATTAAGTTGTACGTGCGAAATGTGACCGCTTCGGATGGATTTTGAATTAGTTATCTCCTGCGACGAGAATACTTGGAATCCCACTCCGGGCGAATCGCCACAAACCGCGATGTTGCGACGTCCAAAGGGCAATTAACCAAGTTCAAAAATGAGCCCAGGGACCCCTCATTAATTCCCCCCGTGACTTTGAACCTCATCCCGTTCCCACCCCACAACCAAATGCACGGAGGAATTGTGCTCGGATATGACATGCCAACACAAAACACCATCAAAATGATGATATCAAGTGTGAAGAAGAATTCGGAGCCGGTTGTTCCAAGTAAAGTCGCGTACTCTCATAGGTTTTTCCAGACCTGGAAAACCAGGAATTGCGTTAAATGAGCTAATTAATCCAGTGATTAAAACATTTAGATCATCAATTTTGATATTTATTGCCAATTAATGCGCTTTGAAAAGGTTCTATTTTATCTAGTTAGGTTAATTGTTGTGAAAAGTGACTTCGTAACCCAGGGGGATACGTGTCCGAGGCAAGTTCCGGTCCGGGGGTCGTTCAATAAACTTGTATTAACGTAAACGCCTGCGATGAAAGTTGGAACCTATTTAGGGTCAGTCATAAAAGTAATGCCACACCACCGCTTGTTTATTTTATTTGAGTTTCACCAAACACACCATCTCCATTCTTCATTCGTTCTCTCGTCCGAATACGTCAGAAAATAACGATTTTTTCATTGTTGTGTCCTTAATGGAGGAATAATAGCCGAGCGTGTTTTTAGTGGGGAGAAATAATATGTAAAATCCGGTTTATTTTTTCTTCTTCTTTGCAGCTTGCGGAGCGCTAAAATGCAATCCAGTCGTAAAAAGGGAAATTTTCATCGCAACTCGCGAAAAAAAAAAAAAAAAAAAATGATTAGGCCTGGGCCTATAGGCATGATGTTGCTGTTGCAGCATTTCCCCATGTAATATCTCGCTAACTTTTAAGTTCATTGCCGTGATTTTTATGGTGTTCCTTAGCCAATAGATGCCGCCATTATTTTCGAATTAATACCGTACTATTGAAACGCAGGCTTAAATATATGCATTTTAAACCCGAACCGCTGTAGTCACTACTCCTAAAAACGTAAACATGACTAGTGTTGTGGAATAATTTACAAAAATGGCAATATTTCTTTGACGTGCTTTGGTTATTTTGGTTGCAAATTTACTAAGTTACTTGTAAATTGTAAAGGAGCTTCCCTGTAGTGGTCCCCTGCATGCATTGTTTGCCCTCCAGCGCCATCACCCGGGGTAGGCCTCAACACTTGATATTTAGCGAAATGACTTCCAATCTGGCTCAATTGTTTCAGATTTCACCAAATAGCACCTCATGCCGGTATCTTTATTCGAAAAATCAAAACTACACCGACTTACTTCTAAATGACGCAAATCGTGACCCGGAGCTTGGGTCCCCCTCCCCCCATCATCCAATTGCTTTCTGCCCCACGCTGCCTGCTTTATTTTCAACCAAATTGCCTTTTTTATTTTTGTTATAAAACGAGGCTTATTTCGCTTATTTTTTCGGTCGTATTTTTTTTTTTTTTTTTTTTTTTTTGGTGAATAAACACGGCGTTCATTATTTCTTTATTTTTCCCCTCTTTTCTGCGTCGCGTTCCTGGCACGGCTCATTGGCCACGAAGAGCGTTATAGCGGATTACGCGTACATAAAACTGACGCCAAATTCGGCGTTTACGACTACCTCTAATTTTCACTCACTTTTATAAGCGAGTTCTCGGGCGGGGGGACTTTATGTGGCGCCACGCTCGGGTGAGGTATTGTAAACACGCAAAGCGTAAAAAAATGTATATACCGCAGAAGTAAATATCCTCATACACAGATGCGCGGTGGAACCCTCGTGAATCATAACCGTATTTTTGTTTTTTCTTCTTATCCGTAATCAGTGATGAATTATGGGCCCCATTTACATCTGAAGAATTTGGAATAGGCGTTGCGTGCCCATTGATTACCTCACCCCAAGGTTATTTTCATCATCATCATCATCGCCGAGAATGGCTCGGGTGTTCTCTTATACTTGGAAAACCTGGAATTGTCATGGAAAATCAACATATACATATTACATTTGCCCGTTATTAGTTAAACACCATAGTTGGTGATGGGGAATAGTAAGAATACCCCTTTTTAACTTCATCAGACGTAAGCTAAGTCTACAAAAAATTGATACGATTTACATATATTTTGGAAATTGAAAAAGTCAGGAAATTGAAAATTTTATTTTTGGGAAAACCCAGGTCTCCGTTTTAACTGTTAGCTATCATCGTTAGGTTATGACCCATTCTTTCTTACTCGAGGATATTCAATAGGTCCATTGCCTTTAAAAACAAAAGTTTCTCCCGTTTGGATGAATGAATCAGTTTTCAAAATTGTTTTCCCCTCCAGGTAACGCGCAGCTGTTGTTTCATCAAAAATCCTGGTTGTTTAATAACAAATATTTCAAAAAAGAACGTTAAACGAAAAGTAAAAGTAAAAATAAATACATTCGGAAATCACCGATTTCAGGCAAAAGCTGTTACAGTTAGAAAAGATTTGAGGCTTGTTTTTGGTAAGTTTGTAACTCGAATTACTAGCCATGCATAAGCCGTTGTGAAGTGAAGCCTACATTTTCGTTAAATGCATTATTGCGTGAAAAAGAAAAAGAAAAAAATTATGTATTTGCACCTTTTGTATTTTTCGGTTTGTAGAGCCGTGAATCGCGGTTGTTGTTAGGCATTCAAAATGGCGTTCGTAATTGGTATTTACATGACGCTCTCGCGCTTCCGCTTAAACCGTAATTTCCGATAAAGTAATAATACAACGAAATTCCCGCTTCGCAAATTGAATTTGGCGACAAAAGCCCGGTGGCGTTTATTTAGAAGTTTTCCTTGAAACAGGAATGCCACGACGTTGTGTGTCACGTGTCATTTGTTTCCCCCAAGAGACACGCATTTTTTCCGCCTTTTAAAACGACGTTTTAACGTTTATGTCGACTGATTAAATCTGCATCTTTTTGATTCCTACTTGACAATTCCCACTAGACGTCGCTTCACTTTTTTCAAAAAAAAAAATTATTTCAAATTCGTGGGCTTTTATTCATCGCTGTAGCCTGAGCTTTTTGTGCAAAATTCATTCGTGCCAGTTGTCATAATTCAGTGTTTTCTTTTGAATTATTAGTCGCCTCATGCAGTTGTTGTAATGAGAAAATTTTAGAATGCACTGAAGTGGCGCCACCTACTGGCGTTTTAAAAGCAAGTGTGGTGATATAGTCCAGGTTCAGACGTCAGGCGTTTGGCCGCCGATTTTTGCGGCGAAACACCGTCCGGTCCCGATGGGTCGTTGTTTTTAAATGGGGCGGTTCACACGCACCTGCGGTGATTGCGGCGCTCCCTTCAGTCCTGGTGCGATACCAAAGAGGACCCACTAGTGCCAGATTCGGAACAGTGTACATGTCCCTTTAATGGGCGTTGTTTTGACAACGTTTGTATATGTATTTGATGAAAATTTTGAGTGGAGCATAAACAGCGCACGATTTTGAAACAGGAAGGGCGCCCCGAGGGCTCATTCCTTGGGTTTTCTGACAGCCGTGGAAATGCCGGGACATGGAACAGATTTCGTTGAATGTTAATTTTTGGGTAGGATAAACAAAAGTTAACCTATTTTAAACAGTTTTGAAATTCTCCGCATCGTTTGCCCCATCCCGTGATTCCCCGTCTCTCTTCCTCTGCCAGGGCTTTGCATAAACAAAACTATTTCAACGTGTAAATACCTCCATAAATTTACCAAATAGCCGGGAGTTCTGCTCAATGTAACTTCCATGAATTGCCTCGCTGCCGTCCAATTTAGGAAACGTTAACTTTTGTTCCACGTGCACGTTTGTGTTTGCCTATTATATACACCACGGATTTTCAAGTGTTTTTGTAATAAAAAAATCTATGAGCCTTATACTGCTTTAGCACCCCCTGCATGGCGGCGTATCGGTCCTTGACATAGTTTAACTATAAAACAAGAGTTGGATGTCTTGATACCAACTACACGAGAAGATATTGGAGGTTTGTGACGTGGAGCATGCAATTAAGTCCTGTGTCCGAGAAACGTGATAATCTTCACGCAGAGTGGCACTTGTGTGCACATTGGCTCACTCTCGAACCCTACCTTAAAATAGGAGTCAATTTTAATATAGATGCGGCGGTTTTGTTTGGCATGCCAGCACAGGAAGGCAGACAGACTGTCAGGCCATTAGGGCACTATTTTTTATAAAGGTTATTCCAACACCAGGGTGTGCTGAAGGTAATTTCGAAAATTTCAATCGTTGCTTTTGCAGGAATGGTAAAAGAAATTTAGATGTAGACGAATATCCGAACACAAAGTAAGGTATTTTTAACTCCGCTTTTTAACCAGTTTAAAACCAACATATTTTAGTCGTTGATTTCAAAATCTTGTTGGCCCTTGACGTCGCCATTTTGCGAATGTCCCCCCCCCCTTAGCGACCTGTGTGTGTGTGTTTAGGAGGGAGGGGAAAAGGGCATGTTTGAGGGATTAAATGGCGAGGAATCAATCTTGTTTCCAGCTCATATATCAAGCCGGGAGGAGAGTGAAACTAGTTTAGCTAAGCACTTCATCATTATTCTTTGTTCATCGCGATAGGAGATGCAATGCGTCCTGGGCCTAGTGCAAAAAAGGAATGCTTTAGGCTCCGGTTGCTTAGCAACCGACAGATGGAATTACTCCAGAAAAGATGGAGGCGACGCACCACGTCAAATTCCACGCTCCTTGTATGGAAGAACAGCTGGGTTGCTTTAAAAATCAAGGCGAAATGTACCGGACCTCCACCTGTCCAACACAGGCACGTACTGTCGTTTTCTCCACTGGAGGCGCTGCCGTTATCCTAAAAGCCTTCCAAAGACAGTAGAAAAGCTTAAAAACACATTCCTCCCAACCATTATGGATTTGGATTCCCAAATTGGGATACATATGTACAAAAAGTTACCAGGTAGAAAGAAATCTTCTGTGGAACCGATTCACCATGTTCATGTACTTACCAAAGTGTCCATTGGGAAGGCAATGGGTCCCTGGAACAGTAATGAAATTAAATGGGAGCTAATTGTCGAATATGTTATGAGGATGGAACATGTCCTCATACCTTATGCAGTGTTTGGGCCAAGTTCCACCTGATGTGTAACATTGGTATGTCGTAATAAAGTTAATGAGCGAACGTGTAGTGATGCCATTTTTCTATGCTTCTTGCATTCCATGGCCAACTGATTTCACGATCTGAACACAATTTGTGATGCCATCTATTTATTCTCTAGGCGTGTGGAATCTTGTTTAGCAACATGGCTTCAGAATAGGATTATGCAAAGGATCTACTTTTGTTAGCACAGTCGTCTTTTCTGCATTCCCAGATCCCATCCTTCGAAATACATTTAAGATTTTTAATACCCCCATTATGCGAATGTTGGGTTAAATCCCCGCGTTGAGTCTGGATTTTCATCTCGTTGCAGGCATTCCAATAGTCATAATTTGAAATTCATGACGTTAAGTTTCTTGTGCAAATAAATAAAAAAGTTGCTCGAAAGATCCTTATTTCGGTGATGTTTGCTGCTTCACCTTAACGCACCTTTTGATTTGCTCGTAAAAGCAGCAATTTTTTTCCCCTCGCTACTTCATTGCTCCATATAAAAAATAAAATCCGAATATACTACCAAAAGCTATTGCTGAATGAAGTATTGAAGGGCCATCGTGGAAAAACGCCAGCTTAGATTTTCGAGTCCAAAGATGGCGCTCGCGAAGGGGTGATTAACGATAGGGAGTTAAATCCCAAAATTGGGACCATTTCATATTGGGTTTCATTTGAGTTGGACCAATCCATGCATCTTGTATTGGTTCATACTGTATATGTGGTGCGTGTGTATATGACGTTCCCATATGTGGAGACCACGTATTCAAATTTGAACAGGGACACTTTGTATGTTGTTCGTTGTAATTTTGAGATGGCGTGCAACGTATCCCTAATAATAATCGGCCATAGGTTGCCAGAAATCGATATCAATGTCCGTTTATTACGACCGTTGAAATGGGGAGCGACATAAAAGCGAGGCATATGTCACGGCAATGATGAAAATTGCATTCGCCCTCCTCATCAAATATGGCGTTGGGCGTTTCGGCCATTTTTGTATCTTTCAGCGCGTTACTAATGTGTTTTTATGTAAATAACATCGTATGGATCACTTAATATCCCGCTTGGCGGAGGTAACGCAGTTTTAATAGAACGGCCAGTTGACTTTGTAAATACGCAAACCGTTCAAATACAATTTTTAATGCCAACGACAAAAGCCATTTGGACGTGTTTTAAGTGATATAGCTATCGATTTTTGAAAACCGAAGGGTCGACCCCGTCGTTAAATTTTATCGCCATACACTCGTCCCCTTCTTCCTCCAACATGTCGGATAGTTCTCGATATTGTTTTTGAGGACCTCGCTTCTAGCCTCTTTCTGCTTTTTATGTTTTTTCAGAGATGATTTTGTTGGAGTTTTCCATTAAATTTCAAGTAGTTTCCCCGCATACTGTACTAGACCACGATGGCAGTGCTATAAATTGTCGTAGAGTGGCTTGCCATCTCAAAAAGCGTTTTTCTCCCTACTTTTCTGACCATTACGACTGTCAATTTTTCCAATGGCAGTCTAGATAATAATGTTGTGACTCGGGTCTCGCCTATAGCATGCTATCCCCCTAACCGAACCAATGATGGTCACTTTGTCAAATGCTGTAATTGCATTGGAAACTCAAAAAAGCTTACAGCGGCGTTTCGACATGTTTCTGCTGATTAAAAAACCGAACATTAGTCTCCCTTCAATATAGTGCTTGAAGCCATATTCCTAAAAGTAATATCAGTATATTTTCATCAGCGATGGCACTGTTGAGTTGCACGATTGCCAAAATGCAAAGATGCATGGAAGTGCGCCCGAAATGCATCATAGATGGCGCTGGCTCGTTTGTGGCATTCATAAACTTTTCAGTGTATGAGCGGTGTTTTTTTTTTTTGTAATGATTTACAAAACAGTTTAATAGTGTGCATATGCAAATTGTATCTAATAATGTCCTTGTTGTTACCGGTTGTTGTTCTTTATGCCTTAAGGACAGTCACATATGGTACTTTCCCAGTGTAACCACACGATGGAAGCGTTTTAAAATTGGTGAAATGTTATGAAGCACGTTGGCGCCTGTTTAACATATGCAAAAATATTTTAATGTAATTTTCAAGAGAATTGCTTGCTGCTCGGTGCCTGTATACATGTATAGTTGCCGTTCATTACACATTGCTCGATGAGTTTTTCATTAAGGAAAGCACTTTTAATAATGCCATCGCGACATTACTCTTATGAGGTTCACTGCTTCTGGTATTACTCCAACACTGTTTCGTCATTCATAATCCACGCAATTGTCACGGTTAATTAACCGTAGTGCTTCTGACGTCACCGGGCCGAGTTTTTGCTCAAGTGCCGCCACTGATGCGTTCACTCGCTAATATTTCTTTGATGGCCACTCGACGCCATGTTCACTTTCGCCTGAATGCATTGCATTTTTTGGCAGTGGTTGGAAGTGACAAGATTACCCTCGCAATTCCGCAACAATTTCATTGAACGTGCAAGAAGTTGCCAGTTTCCTTATGGCAGTTTCCCCTTAATATGTTACCTATAGAAAGGTGGCCAAGTTCGGATATTTGCAAATATCCCTTGGCCCTCATCAGCCAATTCTTCGCAATATCCGAATGCTCCAGAAGTCTTGGCATATTCCCAATAGTACAGAATCCCGTGGTGGTACAAGCAGTATATATGGCGAAGTAGTTTTCGACACATGTCTATAGCCGATTTTAGATTTGGTCAGCCACCCATGGTGCCATGGATGGCCATGTATAAATTTCCAAACCCCGGGATATCTTGAGATAAGATGACAGGTTTCGAAAAACGCACGTCTTAGGGAGCCCTATATCCCCATGAGGCAATGTTTTTAATGTCATTGGGCAACCACAGTCTCGTTAAACAACCGCGATGCTACTGGCTTTGGCCCCACACACACACACGCCCAATCCCCGTTTTGTGATTAAAGCCTCTTGCTCAATAATCTCTTCTCCCAAATGAGCACGATATCACCGAGGATACGTGTGCCAAACCACCCTTCCATTAACGGTTATCTGGTCTCGATAGAAGGCAGCCATCTTGCTCCAGTGCTTTTGGCAGTCTCCACCGTTGATGGAGGCGGCGATTGCTGATGACTAGGAATCATCTTTCGCTATGATTAAAAATATGACTGAGATCGTTGCCAGATAATTAGATGGCATTCTGCTCCGAGGCTCGGGGATATGCTTTTTCCACGAAAGTTTCTCCCGGAGGAAATCTGATTGGCCACCGTGCATGTGATGTGTGAATTCTGCTAATCATCTGTTACGCTTACTTTCATAAAACTACGTTGCTCTTGACAAATGTCGGTGGGGATTAAATGGGAAAATAGCTTTTTTTTTCCTTACCGTTTTCAGAGAGCGTGCCCAGTAGTTTAGATGATGGATCATTTTGGAAATCGCAGTTTGGCGCATTGATTCATCTCTCAAATTCACCCCTTTATACCTCAAAATGCTGAGCTTGGCCTTTAGGCGTGGTAATACTTTCCTGTCGTGTAAATGGCTGCTACTGTTTCGTGGTTAACTATCCTGAGATCCGGTGTCAACATCTGGGTTCTGGTGTTGTTTTTCTTCTACCCCTATAACGTTTACAACGTCTACAACCATAGGTGGAAACCCCCACCTCTCTTTTTGAAATGGGGGTATTGATTCTAGGGATGCTCGGCGTGGGGGGTTATCAGTGCAGCTTCTGTCCTGAGCTGGCCCTTTGTGTCGGCTTTAATCCCATGAACTACGCCATCCATTTTGCCTTAATGCCCTCCAATGGCATATTTGCCAAGGTATTATCCCTGGCTCAGCGTTCGAGTGGCGCTTTTTTATATCCGGTAATCGAAACTGAGTTATTCTTGCTCTTCTTCCGACCGTTTTTTTATATATCTATAATGTCGACCGATTTTGTTATTTCTCCCTTTTTTTCCGGACTAAAGTCCATTTTGTTGCAATTTTTTCTGGAAGCAAATCGCTTTTAATGCATCGATGACCTCGTCTAAACGAGCGTTAAAAGTACATTTTGAGTTTTTAACTTCCAATACCTGCATGTCTTCATCAACATTTGGCATGCTCATATTTTCACCCTCTTTGCATATCCAGTCCACTCTCAGGATATGTGCCCATCCTCCCTCAAAAGATATAATGGTGGGAATCGCATTTAATCAACTTTGCGGGGAAATAAATGCGTTTTCGCATTGTTGCGAACCTTTCCCCTACCCCCAGAGAGCGGGTTGGGATATGGAGTGATAAACTGTACCCACCATGACAAAAACTGCGAAATGCTGATGACGTGTGTCATGTAGTGGGCTTCCAAAATGGAGCACGATATGCAATGTTCAGATGCTTTCGTCGTCCATACAAGAGGTGCTTTGTAAAAATGTACGCAAATGAGTAATACGTGATGGTTCAGTTAACACGGTGTGTAGTCTTGAAAATCGGGAAATGTATTTGAAATTTTTAACAATATGAAAAAGTCGGGAATTATGTGGGAAATTTGTGCTCGAGGTCGGGAAATCGCTGTTACTCGTACACAACATTTTTTTAGCTGTTTGGTACAATATGGTGAAACTGGTCATGGGAAGGGTGCTTGAAAATTTATAATGATTAGGCATGAAATTGATAAGTTTAAATTTGAATTGTTAAAATAATTTCTTGCTGTATTAAAAAAAATGGCAGCTAGCTCCCTTGAAAACAGAATATAGGGGAGAGGAACCCTGTTGATGAACGTCTAACAGGCCTGCAGCGCCCCCTGCTTATCCAGGGCGTGGCGCAGCTGGCGTTTGGGTCTGGGCAACTTCTGGCGCTTGGGTGTGCAGGGGTTGGTGAGGAAAGAGAGAACGAATCCAATGGCTGGAGCGTCAGAGTCGCTCGTGTGTCTAGTCGCAGTAGCTTAGTCGGTGTTTGGACGCGCTCCACCTCGCTCACGCACAGCTGTTCTGCTGCCGAGCACTTATCATGGTCGACACGGCTATGGACATCGTCGGTAACGAAGCCCTGTGATCTGTGTACTCTGCCTTCGGATTTCTACGGTGCTTCTGCCTTCCTCACTTCATTCGCCGTTGCCTTAAAACACCCTGGAGTTACTCCTGCTGCCGCGCCCGAGCCACTAAAACCACAGCTCGTGTCCACACTGAGGACCACCTTTGAACAGATCAGCGAGAACCCCCCATTGCTGGGAATATCATCCAGTGTCAGGAGGATAAAGTCCCGGCGTCTGAAAGGTGCCAGATACCTATCAGAGGTCGAAGGCTGTTGTGGATTTGAGAGAGCGGCCAAACATCTTGTTTTGGAAGGATAAAATCCCAAAAGACGACAGTGAGGTGCTTGGCTCATTTCTGTAGGTGTAGCATTGGAACATCAACCAGGTGAAGGAGGGGTCAACGTATACTGGAAGAAGAAATTCATATCACAAATCCGTTGAAAAACATGATTTGAGAAGGGTGGTTTTTCCCCTTTTTTGTGGATACAGTCACAGCATCTGAAGAACAATTTGCTCATTTTTGTTTATTTTTGTGTGGATGCGCGCCACTAAGGTAACATAAGGAAACTCTCCGTCCGTTGGCGTTTCAGGAAATCTCGTCATTGGTTTTTTTTTTTGCTCCCGAATCCGTGAAATATCCCGGAAATTCCATGCTCGGCCTACAAGATTACTCCCTGACGCCTCGCAACATGTTTCTCTACAATTTTGCCACGTCAGGAGTCCATCCTTTGGTAATTTTCATTCTTGTAATTCTTGTAGTCAGACTGCCGCCTGCCTGTTGCATCGGACGTAACAGACGATTAAAGCTGGTTTTAATCAATATGGTTATAACCGGGTTTGGGAGAAATTTTCATTGTTGCTAGTCGCAGTAGCTAGTGCATGGAATCCACCATCAGGATGTTCTGTATTTGTGCAACAAGTGTGGAATGAAAAATAAACTGGAAAAAGAAAACACCTACATTTGACGCCAGTTGCTCATTGCATTTATCATCGAAGGGCACAACTGGTCCTAACTTATTTTCCCCCCTTATATCTTTAATGTCAAGAGAAATATAATTTTGTTTGAAATGGCGTTGACAACCTGTAAGAATCTATCTGGGTCTCCCAGAGTTTTGTTGCCAGCTTTCTATGATCTTAAGCTTCAATTGTCCGATCAAGCCAGATGTGTTTTGGATTTCAAATGTGTTCAAATATTTGTAGTGTTATCCCTTAACGGATTGCACCAAACTTGCATCCTGTTGTGTGCGATTTCGAGTCCCACACGAATCGAGGAGAGGAATTTTCTGCGCACTGATCTAATCCTTATTTATTTTTTTTTTTCCTTTTAGGTAAGTTTAACGAGATTATTGTTACATTTTCGCCGCCTGTTTTTTTCGTGAGTATTGTTAATTTTTTTGTTGGGGGTTCTGAATCTTTCTCTTATATGCAATTTAATGTCAGACTAGTTTAACAACCTGAAAATACATGACTGCGAATTAGCATATTGTACGTATGGAACGCGAGATTATTCTAGCGTAATTATCCTTCACATTAGGTTATTTTGAAAACGGTTCGTTAACGTCTATTTTAGGCATCCTCGAGCAGCTGGTTGAGGTATGGACCTATTGAGAAAAATCATTACAATGGAGATTTTTGTGTGTTTTATTAACAAACTTAACATTAGCCAATCAGTTGTCAAACAAAGGATTGTTAGTAGCTTAATTATTTCTCCTATTCATCGCCAATTTGTTGACAATGGTACGTTCCCTTTGACTAAACAAGCATTGTTAGTTGTAATTTTGTTAGTCGCAATTCAACGTTCTAAACGCATCTGCCTAAACTAAAACTAAAAGCCTGCTGCTTCGCCTACGGGTTCTATTCTAGCACCCGTGTTCACTGCCAAAACCTGTGATCATCGTCGCTCCTAATTACCAAATAGATTGAAAATTTGTCTTGCCTAAATGAATTACGCTTAATTTAGTTCCCCACTATGTGGTGCGACGCTCTTAGGCGTAATTTGATAAAAAAATAATTTTTTTTCGAGGGGGTTGTGCGCAAATGTGAGTTTCATTAGTATGGCTAATTAGTCTCAAAGAGAGGAGTCTATCCTAATTAATTCAATTTGGGTCAAGGCATTATGTATCTACTGGGGATGCAACTGGAATGGCGCTTTCCTTGTAAAGGAAACCTGGTGGAAGAAGCGTTTTTAAGGCCATCGGCCATTGTGGGATTGACTGGCAAACGACGTTGCTAATTGCGCTGACAACATCCTTTTTGACTGTCGTTTAATGACGGAAGAAGAACGGATGTCCTCGGTGGGGGAAGCTGATTAAGAAAACGAGCCATCTTGTGGGGTGCAGCCTGAAATAGTATAGTGACATTTATTACAATTTTAACAGGACGATCGATGGGGTCGCCACCGTCGACTTTATCTGCCAGCGCCATCTGGCCAAGATTTACAGTCACGCTTTATAACTTTATATATTTTTTACTTGAAAATATAGTTGAAATATAATACTTTTCCAGCTGATAGTTATGAAAGCACGGTGTTCTATGAATTTTGAAGTTTGATTATTATTGCCTCGTGATTTTTTCCATCACGATATATATATAACGACCTACTTTCTGCTGTCTACATTTACGGACTGTTCGTAGGGGCATTTGAAAGGATATGTTTACCCGGGCTTGAAGCAACAGGGCATAAATGCAATTTATGGGGAATTCAACTGTAGTATAAACAGAAGACTGCTTGGTTTAATTAAATTGCCCCAATTTATACGCATTGTATATAGCGGGAATAAACCTTTTTATTTAACCCATAAAGACGAATTACGCACTTACGTGTAAAATAAATATTTGATAAATGCACTTTAAATTACTAAAAGAGTGCATTAGTGATGTCAACATGTACGCACATATTCAGCTTAAAAAGTAAAGATTTCGATTTTGGCTGTATGTAGCCTTTTTTTTTTGTTTTTCTAAGTTGTTATCACTTTAAAATTTGTGTATTTAAATTTCGTTCTTAGTTTTCTGTTTATAATTTACTAGTAACTGCATTCCAAATGTATTTTCGCCAAAGCTTAATTCGAATGATTCCTCTGATTTCCGCCAGGCGGCGCTGAATCCGATATAGCCCCTGTTTCACTATTTCAAGCGTTCCTTCATCGCCGTGTTTAGTATTTGGGGGAAAATTTAAAATTTAACGCGAAAGTTTCTCCTTAAAAGCTAATTTGCGAAGTAATTAGTGTTTAAAAGACAAAATGCAAGCCATTCTTAACTCGGAATGGGAAGAATTGAATGCAGAGATTTGGGTAGGTTATTGTTAAGTGAAAAAACCCCAAACCATATGACATAATAAGAAGAAAAAACAGGTTATGATGAAATATAAGATCAACATAAAAATTGTCTTCTTTAATTGTTCTCACATCTTGTCTGCATATAATACACAGTGGTGTTAAGGGGTCAATCAATACGGAAACTCCTATTTAACTTGCGTCACGAATAACATTCTTCCTGAATAATATTGTCATTAGTGTAGTAACAAAATATAATCATAATCACACGCATGATGTGCACTATATTTAGATTATTAATACGATCAGGAGCGAATTTAATCCACCGTACTTATTCATTAGATAGTCGTATGTCTTACCTTGATCTTCGAATTTCAAATTAAGTGACACGAAAGACTGGATTGCTAATCAAAAGCCAAATTTTGGCATAAATTATGAAGATTCGCATTTAGGTTTACGAATCAGTTTACTATGCAGTGGCTAAAATATACTGTTTAGTGTATTAGAATGAACTAACCTCATAATCTAACATGCCATAAAACGTTATTATTCATATAGTATAGGAAGTATTCTATTATTCTGCAAGTATTAAGCGTAATGCCTGATCTGGAGCCCATCTCTTATACTACACGAGCTGAGTGTACCCAAGGATGGTTTATAATATTTAAATATGTATTTTGGAATGTGCAATTTCCAGAACCATCTGTGGGCATCCGTTAGATAAAACGTTTGCGAATCATGGTGCTGATAGGTATAACTTTGAATCAATCAACACTGGGCACAACATGGATGGGTTTATATCGAATTGTTTCGGCACACCAACCGGTTAACGGCAATGCAAATGTGTGCTTGGGCCAAACCATGTTCTCTTGTAAATATCCATTGTTAGTTTTTTTTTATCCCTCATCCTCGCGAGTATCGTTACGAGCTTTTTATGTCTGTTCATATTTCGCCGTTATAGATTATATGAACTACCTGTTGCATTATATATATATTGCGTCGAAGATGCACGTACAAGGGCCCTGGCTAAGCCGTGCCGAGTGCTCGTTAACTTCTTAAAACTGCGTCTTGCTCAAATAACCCTGGCGTGTGTTGCGGGCTTCCATATCTCAAAATGAGTGCAGCTAACGAGTTTTACTAAAATTTTAATATCGAAGGGTTTGCATCTTTGAGGTTTGTCAGCGCCGCGTGTTGCATTCATAAATCCGTTGTTTTGATAGCTAAGACGAGGCAAAAAACACGCGTAAAACTTAGTTGATAACTTTTTTACGAAGTCAATTAACGTAAAAGTTGACATAAATCATGGAAAATATCGTTTCTCGGTTACAATTTTCTATGCGCACGTTGTCTGAATTTGATATTGGGGATGTTCGACGAATCGCAAGATGGCAACAACTTCGACCAGAATTTGTTCTTGACAATTTTCATTGTTCGACCACGCAAAGTTTTAAAAAGAATTCTTTCGGGGATACTTGTAAATCTATCGTTAAAATTCCTTTAATTGCAATAATGGAAAAAAAAGGTAGGTTGTTTGTTCGACTTAAAAAAGTCCTTCAGTTTTAGTGGAATTGGAAGAGATCGAAACGGACGAAATGGATGATTGCCACTTAATCCTAGTAGGGTATATAGTAGATAAATGTTGAAAGTAGTAATTCTCTTGCCATCTGACGAGTGGCCTTTCTATGTCCACAAGACTTCGATAACCAATGGGGATTGCAATACTCGATGGGCTGCCTTTCTTTATCTTATTTCCACGCTTCATATACGATGGAAATAGTCTCCCTACCCATATTCTGGAATGCTGCACTGCTATTCAACATCAGGATAGATTTTCTTATCACCGTGACAAGTCGTTATTATTTATGAACTTGGGATTTGAAGGGGGAATTTCACGCGAATTTTTGACACCCTGCAATCCCGAGCTCAGGCGAGACTTAATTTCGAGTCCATGTGTTTTCTGAACGAACTCGTTTCTATTTATAAGCCCATCTGGTTGATGCTCTTTCCCCTCACCCCCTTTTCTGCCTCGCAATCGGGCCCGTGGGTAGTTGGCATTTGAGATAGTATTAGTCGGGAGTGCACATTATGTTCAATAACGTGTGCCAGGCACGTTTTAACCCCATAACTAGAACTTGAAATCCATTAAAATTTGGTTTACAAATTGCGGCAATGCTGCCTGTCGTCGCCATTTTTCATATTCGAAGGCATGCGTTTCACTAAGATCGCTTGCCGGAGAGTCGTTAGCGGAGCCCCATATCCACCCAAAAATCGCTATTGATTTCCTCTCGAATGCAACGACCATTGATTATACATTTTAATAATGGCAGATTTGCGTACGGTCGAGGAAGACTTTTTTTTGAAGGCGTCACCCAGAATGCGTTAGGGCTCGAGGACCCAAAGCGCTTTGCCCTCTGTAAGTGACAATGACGGACGATTCAACTGGGAGATGATTTACTTAAGGCGCTGTGTTTGACGTCCAAAAGATGCTCGTTCAAAGTGTCGATGACTTAAGGGTAATCTGAAATTCAGCGAGCGGTGCAAAGAGGGGAGAATGAAGGGTCGCCTAGTTGACAGTCAGGAGCAGTCGTCAAACACCATTAGTTGACTTTTGTAAAATTGCATCAGAATGTTACTTCCGGAAATTTTGTTCACGCTTTTATTCTTGTTCAGTAGAGAAAATTTACAGATTTAACAAAATTGTCATATTTGGCAATCGTTTGCCCATCATTCCTGCGTGCTCTGAATGGACGAAATATCGATGCAAAAAAAAAATACCTACAGAGAGCTATTTTTCAAACAGCCATTTTTAACGAAATCTTGAGCTTCTGATGTGGACGAACCATTTAATGTTGTTCTTTGTTGAATGCAGAAAGTTGATGGTAGGATATGGTCATATACGCCATGAACTGACCATGCGAAAAGGCATAATTGTTGGTTGCATACGATATGAATTCTACCCATATATTATATTCCGCCTTTAGATTTGTTTTTGTTTAAATCACCGAACTCTGCAGAAGAAAATGTTTTTTCTTAATATTTAATAATTGCAAAGATTGATTTTACTTGAAGCATCGTCATAAAAATGCGCTGCTATCCAATCGTGTAATTTAATAATCACCATGTATACCTACATGTTTTGTAGCTTGCATCAAGAAACTTGATTTTGCCTTCAACATTAATATACATTATTGCTTATCAATAATGTAAATCTGAAGCATCATCCTTGCCATTATTACATTCCTTATATACGTTTTTGCATTTATTATGTTCGTAAGCTTCGTTATATTATTCTGTATGTCATTCTTAATCTGCCGTGGGGAAATTTATTAGCATTCATCCAGGCTCGTTTCCCAACCTACGTACTCACCGTTTTTCGGTATTCAAGTCACCCCGTGTGCATTTCTAAGTTGAAAGCTATACTCGACTGGTTCAAATCCAGTTCTCATTTATGCAACTATGTGATCTAGTAACAAAAAATATTATTTTACCTGAGATGGAAAATTTTCCATCTTACTTGATGGAAAATTAGTTTTTAAATAAGACAGTGAGGATTCCCCCATGACTGGAAAACCTGGATTAGTATGATAAGGGATTCTATTTTGAAAAAGTCAAGGAAATTCAGCATTTAAGGCATCGGGTAAAAATGGTCAGGGAAATATTTTGCTTTCGCAAAATAATGATGCTCGTCTTTCTTATCTTGCTTTTTGAATTATATTCCCTTTCTACAAGATACCTAGTGGAAGTTTTTAGTCATTTGCTCGCGTGCAATTTATTTCCCGAATGTAAATCTGAAGATAATGTAATGATTGAGTCGAGGGCCAACGTCGTTACTAATGAGGTATATCCGAAGGGAGACAAGTTCGGGATAAATAAATGCGTTTTGTCGGCGTAATTAAAATCCGAACAAGAGACGTCAATTTTAATTATGCGATTCAACTGCTGTATACGCTTTAAAAAAACCTTTATATAAATTTTTTTAGCAAGTTTTCCGAGATACGGCTGTGCTAAAAATTATTCATCGCTATATACGACAGCTCGCAGGCAAAGTTCGCTCGTTTTTGAAAGGGCCACATCTGATACATGCACGGGGGAAAAAGATGGTTTTTGATGCGTCTTATAAGCTCATTATAATCGTAGGATTTTTCTTGTCGTTATGGTGCTTAATTATGCATGTTGATAAAATATCTCGTATACGCGAGATGTGTTTCTGCGCGTCAACGTAAGCTCATTGCGTGCTTTCTTTGGAATTGGGTATACCCCAACAGGTCGTCCTCATTTACAAGGGACTACTGTATATCGATGCGAAGTACCCGGGTTCCCGTTCTCTCGGTGTTTTTTTGTTTTCTTATGCAAAAAAAAATGGTAATTTCTAATGGAGTTATCAGTCCCAAAAGGCTGCCGAGGACTTGTTTTTTCTCCGAACGCGTAATTTGATCAAACATGGTGTATTATTGCAAGATGAGAGGAATGTTGGGAAATTGGTCCGTAGGAGGATTATACCGTCGATACACACGAGCACTGATTCCTAATTTCGGGTTTGTATAAGCTAGTATATATGCATAATATACGACGAACATCAAAAGCAAACGGCGTTTGTCAAAAGGAAAAATGGGCGTTTTGCTGGGAGTTCAATTGCACATGCGTACTGAGTTGTACCCCCACGAGCTCCATCTTTTTAAAGAAACGCCCATTAATTGCGACAGTAATCACCGTCTAAATTATCCCTATTCATAAGCGAATTTTGCGATACTGCAATACTTACGCGTTATCTATTCCTCGCCTGCCCCTGAATCAACACAAACACTGCTTGCACTTGTGTATTGCGGTATTATGGTATTCAATACCATATCATTTTCGCTCAATTTGAATTATGGAAACTTCAGCGCTGTATGTAATCTTTTATGAATTAATAAATAGTCTACATACATTGTTGATGTAACCGCCCGTAACAAAGTGCACTCGAAGTCAATGACCAGGGTCGAGTGAAAATTAATGCCCGCGAGTGTATCGGTCATATACACATACAACAATTTGGCATGATAGTAGGGTCATTAGTTCGACGTTGGTTGAAACTTTTCTGAAATTTTGAAACTACTGAACCACGAACTGCTGCAAAACTGGCATGAGAGCAATTGAAGGTACACGGGTCTTTTTAATTCATCCGTAAATTTAGCAATTTAATCGAATCAGTGCAGCCCGATGTCTTTCAATTGGCTAATCGCTGGTGTAATATTAGCATAACTTTGTGGTGTGGCACTTTTAACTTTATAACCATCTGAAATTTTGAATGTGCTAGTTCTGATGTCCTTAATCCGTGCTTTATAGATAACGACATATAATTGCCGGCAGTGGCATCGCACGATCTTTGGAGAGTTTAGGGATTTACATATATTATATGAATACAGAATGCGATGCAGGTTTTATTTCAATCCAACTTTGCACTCACTTCAGTTTCCAATAATTTTTATCAAATTAATTCACCGTAATTTTATTTCCATCAATGTTTTTATTCTCCCAACGTCCAATGAGATCAGTCGCAGTATGCGGTCTCCCCATTTTTTTCATCCCTTGGATATCAGATTTGTAAATTTTCTCAAATAATGTATGGAAAAGATTGAAGTGCTCTCCAAATAATGGGTTTTGTCTTTAACGGATTGATGCATTATCATTTGGAAAGGAAACGCTAAAGTGTATTATTTAGTTATCGAATCTTTGTCGCACTTTCAATGCTCCTTTTTTTATGAAGGCGTATTTCATTCCTTAATTTATCAATTGATTATCACATTTTTCGTACGCTTATTTCAGCGCGTCATTAGCCGCATCGATTTTTTATTTTAACCTTTTGCTCAACTTTAAATCCTGTTAGGACTAGTGTTTGCAGCCTACTTTATGAAAATTTAAAGAAGATGACTCCTTTCAACGCCATACGTCATGCGGATTTTTATATAGAATAAATATAGCTTTGGTCACGCGATACATCTCAATATATCGCACCATTCAACGCACTTTTGGCAGAAATCCAATCTTCTACTGTATTTACTACCTGCAGCACTCTTGTAATTGAATGTAACAGTTTTTTTTTATTCGGTGAATATTGGCACACGTAAAATATGTTGCTGTTAGCTGCACCTATAAATAGGAGCAGATAGAACATGCCGATTAGATGGACCGTGTTTTTCACTTACTATGCAAACGAAAAATGTTGTGGCGCAATTTTCATACAGTGGGCCTAACCTGGAGTTAAAAGTAGAGCAAAAATCGACGTGAATTTTCATCGATCTATTTGGATTTGGCATCCATTAAAATTGCATGACGATGAAGATTTCTTCTCTCGTGTATTGCCTCTTCTTTCGGCATTTAAAACTTATCTTTATAAGACCTCTATAAGACAAAAATTCACATGGCCGGATGAACGAGGAAACAAATGGATGAAAAATATGGTGTTCGATATGGTTTTCTATGGTTTCTTCGAAACGCGTTTTCTTCATCATATATTGTTGAAATTCTGCCTTAGCTCACTTATCAGCTTAACATATGCGTTCAATATCAAGTTTTATTATTTTTTCATATACACAAATTCAGCAAAGGGAATTTTCACGACTATTTTGGTTGTGAAGAAATTTCGCTTTATCTGCTTGTGGAAGTCGAATTTGCATTCATCGGTACTTTTTATTTATGTTTTGAATACGCCGTATCTAAGCCTGGCAAGAATTTTCTAACGCTTTTGCATCCAGTGTTGCATTGCATTTCACATTTTCTTTTGAGGGCTTTTTTATATTTTCCTTTATTCGGTTTTATTTGGGCCATTGTGAAGGTTTATTCATTTCCCTATAGTTGTTGAAAAAAGGCACTCATCCAACGCCTAGTCCCAAAGTATAATTTCACTATTCGGAAGGTTAGTTTCAGATTTTTATTAAAATAAGGAGTATTTTTCACTGGTTATAAGAAGTTTGGGGGAGCGTTTTTTTGAATGGCCCCTATCTCCATATTAGCAACAATGGGTTAAATTAGACTAGAGGGTCAAAGTCACCTTATAATGGATGACATTTGCTATTGAATTGCTGCTAAAAGCGACTATACTCGTCATCGGAATAAACATAAAATCCATTGATAAAGAACATTTTATTGGATTTTTAAATTTCGTCGTTAGATGATTTATTTGGCACTACATGCCCGCTTAAAAAAACGCGGATGCAGTTTCCCGTCCTGGAAACGTGTCCCCTCTTTAAAATTTTATTTGCCCATAAAAATGACGTAAAACGAAACCCCTAGGACGGAAAAGAAGGGGAGTGAAAATAATGGATGCAATAAAATCTGCTATTTTTGCTTTTCTGCTCTCTGCCAGTCGAATCCTCTCTAACGACATTTTTAATGTATTTTTTTTCTTCTCCTCTTTTTAAATTGAATCCACGGATAGGCCTGAACGCAAAATGCATTCATTATCCACCTAAAGATCAGTACCAAAGATTCTGAATTATACGGGCTTTCGGGATTAATGATACCACACCCAGCTTCTATTGGCAGGTTATCGTCTTCCTTATCTGAAAATTTTCTTCGAAAAAGGAATTGCGCCAACAGCAGCAGTTTTTCTGAAAATTTCCACTCTTCGGCAAGAAGGGCATTCTTTCAACGTGTGCCAATTTGTGTGCAACTCTTGAACATGTGAACATCTCTGACTATATTGGATGTGAAGGCTAGTCCCATGGATGCCTTGAGCACTCAAGGTTCGATGTTTCTGCGATGCAGGGTTTTTTGAACACAAACTTGGTTGCTTTCCATTCTCGTTCCATCTTGATATCTATTTTTTTTTTTTTTTTTGTGCATTTGGCTCTGTGCGGAGCGTCCCCATGTAGCTGGTAGCAAAAGCTAAAATAAGCGATTTCAGAGGTGGGAGGGGGTAAACAACAAACGACCAATCTGTTGTCTATGTGTGTTCCTCACGTTAAGCTAAGCCATATTCGTGGTATTTGTTAGGTACATTTTTCTGAAAATCGTTTTTTTTCCCTTCTAAAATACCTGTTTTACTCGTAGTTGGGATGCAATCCGCATCGCCAAATGCTGCTGTATTAATACATTGGTTGCAGTTTGGGGCTCATCTTTTATCTTAAGGCGGTGCCAAATAACATCGGTTTTTCTTATTGCTTAGGGTGGTTCTTCCCGTTATGTATATTCGGCGTTGCGTTTCATGAAACTTTTATTCGTTGCGTACGTGAACGCCTTAATGGCTGAAACCCCACGGTATAAATTGCCGTTTACTTTTTTTTTCTTCTTCTTTTTCTCCTTGTGCTGTTGGCCTCTTTGAATTCATTTGGGAACTTTTAAACGTATGTGGCGCTGTGATATGGAGAATTGTGGGGATTCCAACCCAGAAAACTACGTTTGTACGCTCAAATGGGCTCGGGGTGAAAACGTGAACTATTTATGTCAGTAGCATTGTATATTTCATTTGGAGCTCGATGCGCCTTTTTTCTTTTTTATTTCACGTTTCCGAAATACACGTAGGTCTCAACACGAAAACAAACTGAAAACATTCGATTTGGTAACATATTGCCAGTATAGAAATTCCACATGGTACAGTAAATGCAATGTGTCCAAATTGGACACATGTATCCATCTTCTTATGTGCTCAGCTATCAGGAGACAGTCTTACTGGTGTGAGCCATGCCTAATATGTCTTCGGAATTCTGTATCCATCTGACTTCCTGTCTTAATTACCGATTAAGTTAACCTGAATTTGGTGATTGGTTGTTGAAAGATATTGAACTTCCACCATTGGCTCACATTTTTTTTACGAGCAGAAACGCACTGAATCTTGGCACCAATTTTTTTTTGGTAAACTCGTCGTTGTTTACGAAAGCATATTCTGAGTTGGATGGATTTTAGCAACAAACTGTTTATAAAGGCTATTTTTGGGAAAATTTCGTAGTATTCAACTGTTGGTGGTAAACATATTGGCAAATGACGACGTTATTAACGCCTGATAAGAAATATATCATCTCTTTTAATATTTTAACTCATTTCCAACTATTTTATTTTGCTTGTGACCACCATTTTGGTGCTTTAAAAAAAATAATAAAATAAAATAAAAACAACATTGCCAATTAACTTCCTGAACTGGCGCTGCAACTCAAAAAGCTAATTTTGGTAAATTTAATGTCTGCAGTAACCGTTTTTTTCCCCAACTAGTTGGTTGTTTGAAGTTATTTTCTGAGATCCCCTACGTCTCTTTCTTAAAATAAACCAGTGACACATGCTGGATGATATTCTATGGCGATGCTTTCGAGTACGTTCTTGCAATGGACTCATTCATTTTTCTATTATTTTTGTGTGTGTGGCTTGATTAAGCAGTACATTTCCTCTGTCTAATGACACCATCTTGGTCGTTAGGAGAAGATGGGGGTGCGATCCAGGAGTCGTTTGTGCCACACGCGCAGATAACTTGTGGACTATTGTGAATGTAACACCCCCTGGTGGTCGTTTGCTTTTTTTGGGTTCTCTGCTCGTACTCGTTGCTCGTTTCTGGTAAGCCTTGGCTCATCTCCAGCTGACATCGGATACTTTTTCATTTTTTTTTCTTATTTTGTCTCCCTCGAGATGAGCCTCCTGGATCGCCAGATGATTTTAGCAAATCGTTTACCCGCGCTTCCATAAATGGCAACATTGGTGCCTGCTGCCCTCCATTTTCTTCCCAAATAACGACGTAAGGAATTTTGCGTTTTGCAGAGACGAGATATGTTTGTAACTTTGTGTATACAGTTAAAGCGGAGCGTTTTACGGTGCTCACTGTGCCAAAATATTTCATCTTGACGCCATATTTGGCTCAACATTTCCAGTTCAATCCATTACGGCTCGAACTCAACCCAGGAAATGCAAGGCTTATTTTCGATTGTGCTCTTGAGGTATATTTGATGTTACCATACGCCAATTAATATTTATGATGTCGTGTTATACTAGAATTAGTAATAACACTCGGACATTAAATTTCTGGTGGGGTGTCAGTGGACATACACTTTGTCTTTACCTATTTTTAGGGCCCTCTAACTGGGCTAGTGCTTATAAACTTTCTATACTGCTGTAGTTTGCGTTTCTGGTTGATACATTGGTAATGTTTCTGTAAAATCACATGGAGTTGATATGTGCCTTGTTTTTGCGCTTTCAGCTTTCAAAGTATCTTGATAAAATATTTAAATCCTGCCAAACGATCCTAAGAACCATTTGAAAAAAAAAGTTTGCTGACTTTTTCTTTCAGTTTTTGCGACGCTGTTGCTTGATGGCATCTTTCATGTATTTCGTAAAAACCTCTTTTTCAGGAAGCTCTATACGAAGCTTTTAAGTTGGACAGCTGAGATTGAAGTTTCCTAATGGATGGCGTTTCATTGGGAACTTTTAAAAAGGACGACGCTTTTTTTTTTTCTTCTTCGTTTCCTTATTTCGTCCAAATGAAAATAGCCAATGTTTATTTTTCACTAGAAAAGAGATTGCCATACGCTACTCCACCCGTTTGTATCCCCTTCATCTTCTGGTTTTTAACTTTAAGGGTAGTTTTTTTTTTTTTTTTTTTTTTTGGGGTTGGTACAAATCTTCTCTAAAAACACGAAACTTCAAATTAAGTGCATGCTTATTAAATATCCATGAAGAAGAAGACGAAAGAAATTCATTTGAAAATACCGTGGCTTGTTTTCGCAGCTTGGCTTTCATCATCTCTGGAACAAGAGACTCTCACGATGGATTTGAAAACATGAAACCGGCTGCATCATTAGATATTAAATAACTGGATGATTAAAGACGATTCCAGGAAAGAAAAAAAACTTATTCTTTATGGGCATTCGAACCACTGCCGATTGAAATTTCCAAATACATATAAGTGAAATGGCTGCTGACTCCATATTAGTGCCATCTCAATCTATTTTGATAGAGTACAAGGATGGTATTAGCAATAAACGCGATTTATAGACAGTTTATGCAATTTGTGTAGGCATTACGTGCCCTACGCTATTCATATTTGAAATACACTGATGCAAAAGTTATTAAATGTTGATAGCACTTCGTAGATAAGCTATTATGTCAGCGCTAAGTAAGGATTATAATTTCGAGCCTGAGTGTATATATATATATATAGGCTATAAGGGGTTGTATATAGTGTGGTACATAAGGTTAGTAGCCATGGCGGAGTAAAATGTAAGCCTCTGGACTTAAATGAAACTGGCATTGATCGTTTATTACGTGTTTAAACGCTGAAGTAAGTGCGCAGCTTTTGAAAGTGGTATCCGCTGGATTCTTAAGTACCACTAGTTCATAGAGTTCAAACAATATGGGCTTTGGCAATTAAATGCTGAGGCCCGTATTTGCCCGCTTTCACCGTCCTAATATTATTATTAATTAATTTTCATAGTTTTCTATTTGTTTAATCGATTATAAGTTTGCTCAAGTAGTTGTGCAAGCTGGGGGAATTAAGTCGCTTATTAATTAGATTTGTAGCGATACGAATTGGTCGCTCTTCAAACATTGCGTTCGCTGCCATTAATCTTCGAAAGGCGACATTTTAACATGCTAATGCCAGTGGAAATCTTCGGCTTCTGCGAGTCTTTTCATGTAAAACTGACATCGTCTCTCATTTTCGTATACGATGAGCCACGGGCTTAAAAACTCAATTTGATTTAAATCTCTCGGGCAAAAGGCGGATTGCTGCGCCTTTTCCTAAATTCGGTGGAAAATAAATTGACTTTTTTCGACGTTTCTCTCTCTCTCTCTTGCTCTCTTTATTCAATTGCGGCTTCTTGCGTTTTCAAAGTTTTACCCGAATTAAGGTTTAAAAACTTATTATGGAACTCTTTGGGCCATGGCGTATACATAAGAGAATATCCTGCATATGCAAGATGTTTGAGGGCACTGCCTTGTATATAGGTAATGCATGAACATTTTGACCTTAACAACAACGCAGTTGTGCTCGTTTTTCCTCTGCCAATTGACTCTGGTTAAACCAAAGTGCTGCTAAAGATTTCCTTTCATCTTCCTACTTGAACAAGAATTGTAAAACTGCAGTAAAACATGATGAAAGTTGAACTGAAGTGTTTCTGCCTCGCCATTTATTTAATATAAAATGTCCTTGATAAATGAATAAACTCGGCAATATGTGTCCACGCTTGTTTACACATTGCACATGACTATGTTGTGTGTGTGTGTGTGCAGCACTCTTTCATCTTAAAAAAGTTTTCGAGATAGAAATTCCGATCAGCTTGCCGTGATTTGGTTTTCAGAAAACTGCCAAGAATGTTCACACTCACTCTCTCTTTGCATTGGCTCTTGGCGGCGGATGGCACACTAGGAATCTGTAACAAAACATTCTAATTATACAATATACGTTTGTTCTATAGCCAGAATACAACAAAAGATGTTTGTTAGACGCTTTCATTGTCACGGTTTAAGAATTAGCATTGGCATTCATTTTCAGGCGCTGTTCATTTTGCCCATTTCTTTACACAAGCACGCTGAGTGAAAATTGTTGAAATGCTTTTCAAGAAGCTTTGTCGTCGTTGGTCAAGGAATTCCTGAGCGAAAATATCTGGCATTTTCTCGGCGTTTGCAACGAAGCTAATAGACTCTGGTGATGTCGATGTTGTCGCCTCATGGTTTTGGCGCTTTGCGAATGTTTTTAATGGAGACGCCTGCGTTTTGATTAAGGAATTCTTCAACTTTTCTCTCCGGGTATATGGACCACCTTTGAAAAGTTCAAAAACGCTTCCCGCGAAACGCAATTAAAGCAGAAGGCCAAAATTATAATTAGACGAGAGAGCGTTTTCGCGATGAAGTTCTCTCTCTCATCTCCGAATGTATCTAACGGCGTTAACCCACATTCGGTGACATTTTCAAGTTATCGTTTATACATTGCGGTGACTTATTCTTCAAATTCCTCTCCAGTCTCCGCATTCACCTCGGCGAGATTTTTTTTTTTTTCCAACTTGAAATGTTGCCATTTCGGTAGTCATCTTTGTCGACCCTTTTGTTGCCATAGCATGTGCATTTTGGCAACGGTTATAAACAAAACCAACATATTTTCGTCTTCTCTCTCCTCTTCTATTGCCAGTTGCTCTTCAAGTATCTTTAGACTCCTGGTTTTTTTTATGATTTCAAAATTGTTGTGACTCACTCTGCTGCTGCTTCCATCTCGATCCTCCTACCCAAGTTTTTGCAGTTGAACTCTCTTCTTGTCTCTCTCTCTGTAACTCTAAGCTTATTGATTTCTCAGCAATTAGGAATGTTTTAGCCTCGATCAATGCTGGATTTATACCGCTAAATTGTGCTTCTTGGATACGTATCGAGGATACATTACAGAACATAACTTTTTCTGCGGCAAAATGGCGACTTACGTCGGAAGGTTGCCTTTCTTCTTCAATCCCAGTATGCATCAGGTAGAATATTGTATTGTTTTAACAACAACAACAACAAATGCACACATATAGCCAAATAGGTCATGGTGATGCTGATTACTTTGTTATCGAATTTCGTACATTTGCCTGTTTTTTTTTTTTGCCTGCTGTGTGAACTGTGTTTTGCTATATTAACTTACGGTTTTCACGGTTTCTAAAATATAATGTGGCTATCATAAAATGGAAGTTTTTACTATTATTTTTTGGAGTCGACCTGAAATATAATTGAAAAATGTTCTTTGGTTTAATTTGTCATACATACGAGTTGTGTTAATGAATTATCGTTCATTAGCTAGAAAGTCTTATTGACGACAACTTTATTTAGCCAAATAATTTAAAACCGAGTTTTTAGTTCGTAGATTTCTATTCTAATTACACGTTTAATTATTGTTTACAGTGCATTTCGCATAAGCCTACTGCAATTAACTCAATACACGGTTGGCATTACCTGTCTACGTTCAATTGCACGAACGTTAGTTTTAAGTATCTCGGTGTTATTTATTAACATTTGGCAAAAGCCCCCTAAATGAAATACGCGTTTGCCGAGCTAATGTCACGCTCTTTCTATTATAATAATCAACAGAAATGCGTCAGGAAATTAAAATAAGTGCTTATTTATTACGAAATTAACGCCAGTGCAGAAGTATTTCTAACAAAGCTGTAGTTTCGTTGGGTAATGACAAAAAATATGACGAATGTTACTCAACAAAAGCATTTCCTTTCGCATTTCGCTTTCATGCGAGGCGCTGGATAGCGTGAGGTTGAGTTATTACTTTTTCATATTTCTTTTTTTCACCTCCTCCCTCCCACAAAACAAAAATCGATATTTTTCATCAGTTTTCTGTGCGGGAGTATTTACACTCGAACGTTGGAGTTTGTTTAGCAGAATGAATGTTTAAATTGAACGTCTATTTTATTGAGCTAATGGCGAAGAAAATCTTTGGTTTACTGTTCTGGCATTTTAGAAGAAAAATTGGTCCATGGAGGCGCCATCATAACGTTTTAAAAAACCACTAACAAAGCGTAGATTTGAAAATTATACCCTTTTCTCCCCTCCATCAAATCAATTTGTTAACCCCAAAATATCCATCATGAAATTAATTTTGAATTTATGGATGACGTACAGAACATAAATATTATTCTTTACTTTTTTCAACAAGAATATAGCAATTTGTCAGTTTTCATGCATTTGATCACTATTCATTTTTCAAATAATGGCATTTGGGGAATAAATAAAAAGTGTTTAACAGTTTGACTTAGTTTGCATTAAATGCCAGATATGTTTTTTTGGTCACTTCAGCTATTTTTTTATGTAATTTAGTAGAACAGCTAAATTGAGAAACAAATTGCACCAAGTCGGGGCTTTCTTACGAGTGACACAAATACGAAACTTTATTGGATTTTGATTAAATTTCAGCTTTGTTGAAGACAGTTTTCGCTGCGGTTTCACAATTTCCTCCAAATCAGTTTTCGCGAATGTTTGTGGTGAAGTTGATCAATGCTGTTATCTGAATTGAAAATTGCGATTAGGATGTTCGTCTAAATTTTGTTTTCTCACCCAATTTCTGTAATAATGTATTACAAAAACTGTCTCAAAACTGAACGTTTGCCTTAGCACGTTTGGAATATCATATGACTGCTATTCTATATGTCTTCGACATTTCAATGACATTCCAGCAGACTACGCCTTAGCTATAACTCATTTTCACGCGCCACCTACCTTCACATGTGTCGTCAGCTTAGTGATTTTTAGTTTATGAATGCACATCGTCAAAAAAAAGCGCCTATTTCATAAAACTGGATTTTCTTAACTTCACATTGTTGCAGATTTGCTTCAGTTTTATCTTGTCTGCCATCTATGTCTATAGCTTTGATTGTTCCTGATTTTCCACACTTTTCGTTTCTGAAAAAGGTATGTTAAGTTCATGTTTGGATTTGGATTGAGAAAAAGGCCCTTTCGACAAATTGCGTTACCAAGGCTGATTGCCTATAGGCTGATTAACCACTTGTTTCTGAACATTTTAGAGATGTCATGGCGCTCTCAGCGGAGTGCATATAGTCACGATGTATATAACTCTATTAAAGACGAAACGGCTTATGATCCCACGCGGTTTTTTTTTCTTCTTCTCTGCTTCTGTATTTTGATGGATAGAAGCGTACTCGAAAGTGAGCACGATGAAACCGAAATACTATATACGTTCGTGGAATAACAAATGTACAGAAAATCCATTAATCTTCGAGGGTTTTGACTCTGCTGTGCGAAAAAGATGCAAAATAGAGTGGTTACCGCCGCCTTCATTCCCACTTTTTTAATGCCTTGGTGGCATTTTCATATTCTGTTAGCCGTTGAATGTATGAAATGAATTCAGCCATCGGCGCCATATTTGGAAATTCTGTGTCCTAGCTTGTTCGTTTGGGCAACGAAGAAAACTTGAGAAATAATAACAAATATAAGTTCCATCAGTTCAGGGTGCTCTAATGGGACCAAATATGAAATGGGGTTGGTTCCATTAGCCGCAGCTTTAGGGGTTTATGCATATCAACGTTTGGTTATATTAAGCGGCTGGTTCTCATATCCATAATCCCATTATCAGGAATGCACTGCATATTATAGTACAGCACAATGTGCTGCATGCCACTAAACAAACAAATCTATTTATTAATACCTTTATAAGCCAGCAGCTGGTGTATGGATGTGATTCATTTGGGAATTGATCAATTTAATCTAGTTGTGTGCTTTTGTATTTGTGATGGAATAATTTTTGTGTAAAACATCTTTCGCTAAATGAAAAGTATCGTTCGAGGCATAATTGATAATATCAACCTGCTGAGTTTTCAAATGTATCGAAGCATTGTGATGAATAACATGGATTACAGTTGGCTGTGCAGCCTGACTGTTGAATCGACAAGACAGCCATCATACAGAACATGTTGTTTATGGCTTTCGAGTAATTGATGCCATAACCTCGAAGAGCCAAGTGCATTTAATGCTAGCTTCATTGGCTGTTATTGTACAGTATATTTTACAATGTATGTACTGTGTCGTCGTAGAACTTGAGAAATACACCGAGGCCAATCTGTATTATTACTGCCGGCTAGACGAATATATTAAAATTTGTGCTTGGATGAACAAATGTTTTAATTTATAATAAAATTCTAGCCTTAAAGCAAAATGCATTATTGCACCGAATGCTTCCCTCACTTTGCAATTGTTTTATTTGCTTTTTTTTAAAATAACATTGGCATCATATTTTTTTATTGAGGGTTATATTTTATTGAGGATTTTGCAAATGTTTAAGCCACCAGAATCCACTGGTGGTGGGTGAACCTTTAACATAACATTTGCATCAGATGTCCATAAAATGCCATTATTCTTTCCCCAACTAAAGTTTTGGATACGTACAACTGTATTACAGTAAGGTCAGCATCATTATAATGTTATTGTCATATATATTTATATTCTAATACGAAATTTGTGTTCGTGGTTCGTGTCCCCATTGCTGACTATTTTTATACGCTTTAACGGCTGGCTTGGAACGATCGAAATTTTGATGACCGCCTTATTTTAATGGGTTTTTTTTTTTTGTTCTTCTTTCTTGCCTCAGTTTTATTTTGCACATATTTCTCATGTGGGTTAACACCCCATCTCTGTCGGCTTTTTAAAATCTTCGCGATGGTCATATAGAAAAAACATAAAATAGAGGATACCTTAAATGTAGACGTTTTATGCACCCTGCTCGCTATTTATTCATATATTTCTTACCGTGTATACATAAAACATGGGCCCTGGAGTTTTGGCATCATGCAACTTTTGCATGTCTATCTTGTTCCCTTCTCTTCAGAATTCCCAATTTGAGTTTATGTATATTTACTAGGATTTTGCGTGTTCACTAGAAGACCCAGTTTTTATTGGATGCAATCTATGTGTATATATATATATATATACGCACGTACCTACCATCTATGTAGAATGGCGAATGTATGTTCTTAATATAAAAGGCAAATATTTCTCCAGTGCTCATGAAGGAAATGCAAGATGCGTGTCTGTTGATTCCTCGTTTTGCGCAAAATGATAGCTAGTATTTGCGTTTATTTAGGGGAGGGACTGAGAGGAGGTTTTCTATCGGTATTTGAATCATGCAATCGACGAATTATGCATTGAAATGCGCAGCATGAATATGCCAATCGACATACCTTGCTGGATTTGCAACGCTATTTCTTTCGGATTACTCCAGAGAATTGTCCGGTGTTTTTAGTCATGCATATATGACCGAAATGGTTGTGTTTATTTAAAAGGGTAGTTTTTTGAAAACTCAATTTCAATTTCAACTTAAACTGCCATGTATTATTTATGAACATGGTGAAATATGCATGTAGATGATTGAGGATGATACGCAGTAGTTTTCTGATGTTGTACAAATCACAACTGCAGACTTCTTAATATAAATATCATGCAAATTCGGGAAATTTTGAAACGTCAATGTGTATCAATGGACTTTTGTAGGTTTGTCTAGCACATGTGTTACTAATACTCGACCTCCTTGTGTGGGTTATAATAGCAACGCATTCAGTGTTATTTTTTCCCCTCATTAATTCTACGAGGGATGTTACTTAGCTTAGATGCATTATTTTTTTAGGATCACATTTTTCCCCTGCCAAATGCATTTAACAACCTCCTAGTTCGTTGAATTTAATTCGTCTAAGTGGGATGCATATGCATTTTTTATGTATAGTTTGCTTACAAATAAGTAGCGCCAGATGCTTGTTTTTATTGTAATTGATTAGACTTTGCCATATTTCTTTGTAAAGCTGTGTAATTAGCATTTACGAATTGCATAGTGCTGTAAATGGCTTGGCGAAAATGTGCATTTCTAAACTTCTGTTTGTCCTCATCTAATTTTGTTTCCTTTTCTCTTTTTTAGGTAAGTCCACTTAACGTTATTATCGATCCCAATATTATACGAAGTCTTCTTTCAGTAAGTCCTCCGTTATGTTATGTACTCTCTGTATAGTTTGTTAATGTAGAACATCTTAACTGCACCAAGTTCATTGTCAGGATATACTTTGTCAACTTTTATTTAATTGTTATCGGAAGGTTATTAAATGTTGGCTTTAATGTTTAACGAACACGTGTTTCGACCGACACAAATGGTTTGTTTGTGTTTTTTATATTTTTTTATCTGGCTTTATTTTTTATTTAGTATTAGATTTCTGTACGGTTGCTATCAGAATTGCAGTGTTTGGTAAATTCCGCCTAAACAGACATATCTTGTGTATTAGTAATGGAAGTGCACACTGATTTCTGGCAAGGTTTATAACAAATCTTTCGTTGCTTTAAGCTAAGGCAATGGCAGAATTCCTCGAAAACAGAGCAAAAATAATCAAAAATTCCAAATGTAGTCATTTTCTACTCCCTCGTAACCTCCACTTTGCAGCAACTACTGTATAGTGAGTGCATCATACAAATTCAACATAAAACCTTTCGGCACATGATTTTTATTCCTCGACCTTGTACGCGCCTATTAAGTTTTATTAGCATGGTGTGCCATGTTATATGAACCGAATTTGACCTTTTACAGGGTGTCCAGCCGTCTTGAAATGCATCTGAATTTGTTATTAATACAACTGACAATTATAAATAAAGGCTATGCACCATTATACATATTATATGTATACTTACTATAGACAGGGTTCTTTTGAAAAAATATGGTGACAAGTTGTAGTTGGAGGGGGTCCTGGAAAATTAAATGGATCCTTGAAGTTTGTTTTCCCACAAATTTACTGGACACCGTGCGCTCGATTGATTAACGAAAAGTACCTTCTAAATGGACAACTTACTTTAGTGTGAGGAGCCATCAATTCAAAGCTCTTTCAAGTATAATAAATTTAAGGATGAAATGTGCAACCGACTATAGAGGTAATCCCGTTATTTAGACGAAAACGATTTTTTGTATAAAAAGGCGAGGATTTAGTGGTTATCACAATTCACGTTGGTAACGTCAACAACCTGGGCCAATTTCTATCATTTCTTTTTTGGAAGTGTAGTGTTTTATAACCTCGCCGCTTAGTGCTGGCGCCCTCTAGGGTCCGATTCAAACGCATTGCCCGACGAGATGGATGAGAAATCAGATTTATTTTTTCCCTATCCAAGATAGGCGCATTAAACGTAATCTTTTCGATTCAAATGTTCTTGCGAATGCCTTCTGCTCTTCTTCCTTCGCATCGCTTCTTTTATTTTGAAATTTCGACTAGACGTCGAATTCATACACCGATGTGGATTCTCGGAATCCACGCATCCATTTCCATCTGCATGCTATCTGGATTGCGAATTCAATAAAATTCATCCTCACGGACACGCTCTGGCATGGAATCAAGGGTCAGCGAACACCAGAAGCACGACTGCTCCAACTCGTGAGAGAGTCTTGAAATCGTGAATCTGGAAACGAGGATATTGGGACCGGTTCGATATTCCAGTTAAATGAAAATGTTGCCGTGACCCCCTGCGACCCGTTAGAATTTAGAAATGGCTTTTCTTTTTTCTTTTTTTTTTGGTGCCCAGCAGGAAATGATAGGATTTGTCGTGATCTCTCTGCCATTATCTGGCCAGTTTGCAGAACAAAAAAAAAATAACTATGGCGCTTCATGTATGGTTGTTGCTTGATTGTGGTGCCCTCTCGCGCCTGCAACAAGTACAAAACAATATGCAAATTTTAAGGTGAGGTTATTTCGCAAATGGACCTCAATTTTGAAAATTGCTATCGGTGGTACTATTTATAAGCACTATTGGGTGGCTAGCCTATAATATGGGCCTGAACCCGAGCGTTTGTTGTCGCTGAGATCAAATTAGCCTGCAATCTTGTACATGATACAAGTTATTTGCAACAATCAGTGGTATCGGCTAATAAGCTTCTAGGGACGTAATTGGTCTTAAATCAACAAGGATTGAGCTTTCTATACGAGCAATAATATGTTGCGATGTTTGGAACGCAAGGGAGCAATAGATGCTTGGCTTGATATGATTCGGTTTTATCCACCCCCATATATCCCCGAACAACTGTATTGAAAGCGTAATTTTGTTGTTGTATACGGACGCAAGGGTAAACGCTCATGCTTTTTGAGCTTTATTGGCAAAGATAATGGCTTCCCTAGTGATAAATGTGCTCGCAATCTCATCGTCAAGTCACAAGTGGGATGCATGCCTAGGCTCCCAATTAAACACGAGAAAAGTTTGGAAGTTATCATGTGAGACATAGTCGAGTTCGGTTTTCTTCTTCAAATTTTAGTACCGAAAGCACTAAGGGTTTTAACGGCGTTTCCGTTTAACCGATTTTGTGTGTGCCAAATTGTAGTGCAGTGAGACGAGAGCATGTTGCAACTTAATCGTTTGCAGAACCGATAGGTTGTAGATGAAATTACAGTATCCAGTCGCCTTGAAAATTGATAACTTTTAGCACCTCGTAAAAGTCAGGAATTATGCTTGAAATTCAAGTTTGCTTAAATTCTGGTACGCGTTGGTCTATTTTCTTAATTGAAAAAATCGTGGTGAGATGTTGGGAATAAGGTCCTTGGAAATGTATGGAATGAGCCTTGAGATCCTTGAAATTCTTGAATTTTTTTCCTGCTATTTTACTAGATACTGAATTAGGAGATTTACGCTGCATTGTGTGGTCTAAATAAAAGTTAATAAACGCAGCTTTGAACTAAATGTGTTTTTTTTTTCTTTTCTTCAAACGAGCAAATCTGTAACTATATTCGAGATCACGTGATGTCAATTGAAATCGTCATATTTGTACTGGGTGGCTGATCATGGAAATAAGGTTTTATTTAATTCAACTCAGTACCCTACATGTAAGTTTTCGACGTCACGTGATGTCGGTTATAATCGTCATATTTGTACTGGGTGGCGCTGTAGGACCATTTTAAATATCCTGTAAAGTGCCTTTACGTATACTGTCACTTTAAGCAAGCTAGTGCACGCTTATATTTGCTCGAGTGGGCTCACAATGCGTGTTAGCAAGCATTTGCTTTTGATAAGAGCATTTTATTTGTTGTATTTCACTTAATCGACTCGTTTTTTTCCCGCCCACATTTCGGTGCAGCAATGGCGACTTTAGCTGCAAGTCTACGCACTTGGATCATGTAGCGCGTTTCCTGCGAGTCGAGCTTGGACTAAATAACATTGGAGCCAATCGAATTAGCCTGCATTTATTAAAATTTAAGAGCAGGAAGAAAGCAATTTGGTTTTGATTGAATGCGATACCAAGTGGTCCACTTTTGGTATTGTTCGATGGTGGCGCTGGGTCCTTGTTGGCCATCGCTGTACAGATATAAAATAGACGCATTATCGAATTGTTCTACACGAAAAACAAACCATGCAGACACGCACTGCACGACCATTTCTTAAAACAACTTTTGATTTCCCCTTATTGACTATAGGATTATGTTAGGCAATGGCGTGACGTCAATGGAATTGCTTTTTGAATGGCAATGAGAGAAAAAAGCCACGATTTGACGTCAAGAATATTGCTTTTGAATGAAGGAGAGAAGGGAATGGCCGTCATTGTACAAAATCGAATTAAATTTGGTCGCCTTTGAATATCAATCTGTACTCTCGGTGCAACACTCGAGAGTCTCTGCTTGGATTTCTGGAAAATATTGTAGATATTGATTGGAATTTTTTTTCGAATAGGCACCATGATTATTGTATGTTCAGATTCTAATATTTTTTTCAGTATTCTTAACTATTTGATACGTCGACATAACCATTTTGTATTACTTCAGATAGGTCTTCATCTGGGGACAAATTATATAGTGTCAAATTGCCATATTACGTCCCATATATCTGAAAATCTCTATTTGGAATATGGAATAAGACATGACTTAGATCATTGCTCAATGTACATGTTCATAATAATAGTATATTCAAATATAACAGAAAGTGGACATAAAGAGTTTTTTGGTAATGTTTAGACTAATGTAATTGGTCGTACATTCGCATATAAATTCGCAAACATGGTCCTAGATTCCCATAATTAGATCATTGTATATATTGATATATATATTTCTAATTTTTAATATGCCCACTATGTGCAATTTCTTATAAGTATATATGCAACATTTCAATATGTGCTATAAAGTTTTTCCATCATGGTTTGGTCTGATAAAAGTATCATTTTCGAAAACTTAAATCCAACTAAGATAATTTCCCATTTAGTTAATGCCACTCGTTGATTCTGCAAATACGGGATTTTTGAACGCAAACGGAAACGAGATTTTTTGAAAACAAAAGCTCAAAAAAAATCTCCATCAAAGACCTTTTATATCTTTGCTGGCCTATCTTGATTTTTTTTGTGCTAATTTGTTTTGGCAGAAATCCACGAAATAGATCTTGTGCAAAGAAGGATAGGGTTGGCGTGTTTGTGTCCTCGATTGACGATTTATTATGCCCGGAAAACTGCCGTTAAAATCGACGTTAAATCGATTGAGTCTGGCTTTAGCACGAAATTTCCCATTTTTGGCCATGTTTTATTTTCTTTTTTCTCTTTTCTCTTGCACGCAGAGGCAGCTTTGTGGAGAACATCATAAATCAATATTAGTGGTTTTTAGCAACCTTACTTAGTATAGGGCACGGCATTCCTAAACTGCTGCTGCTTCTTTTCTGTTTTGTGACTGCTTTTATCTCGTGTACACGGACGTGACATGAAAGTGACATGTGGCAATACCCTTCGACTTAAGACGTTGAGCACGCTTTCTAGTGGTCACGTCGATAAACAGGGCAGAGGTGGACATCTGGACAACGTGTTAATTTCTTTTTTCCGTGGCTTTATATTCAGACGTAAAACACAGTTTTCAACGGAAATTCGCATTACAGTTTCAAGTAGGATGGAAGAAGTTCAGTTCACTATTTTTCTGATTGAAATTCAGTTAAAGTTTTCACTGTTTATGTTTGCGGTCTCTTGATGCCCAGTAGTTGCAACAATAAAGAGTAAATGGCAAGTAAAGCCTGATCAACACAGTCTGACATCACATGTATGTCACTTCTAGCTTAAGTCACAAGACTACCATGACGAAAAATGAAAATTTGTATTTAGTTTTCCAAGAAATACCAACTATTCGTAGTATATATTTTTTTTTTTTTTTTTTTTTTTGCACAATGAATGTTATTACCGTTTTTTAATAAAACGTAAACTGGAATGGCTGGTATTCGCCTGTGCGACGCATATTTAAAATTCCATGCTATTTAAGTGCGAAGATTTATACACGTACATATAAACGTTTTCTGAAAAGCATATCGCCGAATATTTTGCCACCAGGCATTCGTTTTGTAAATGCTGCCTCAATTATGTTTGAAATGTACGTTAGCGCTTTTATCTTTTGATGACTTCTGCAAAACGCATCAGTCTAGTCTAAGCTGGTATTGTTTTCATCGGAAATTGCATCTATTTCTATCTTTTTCTTTTATATAAGCTCTATTTAGTCGCATTCTTTACATTAGTTGGTTATTACGTTTATGATTGATTCGGGGGATTTTAGAATAAATCCCCACCTCCTGTCCAATTTCTGTCCATATTCCCCTCAGATTCAAATTTAATAACAACGAGCTTAGCGTTGATGTATTCCTCTGCCATATGCACTCGCTATTTTCTATCGTCGATGACTTTATAGACGTAGATGGAATTTCGATGAGGACGTTTAATGATAAATAAGAAATCGACGTATTTTGTTAACGGAAATTTAAAAAAAAAACGTAATCCACCCACAATAAGGATTGAGATTCCTTTTCATAAATGTACGATGATCTAATAAATCATTGCTTCTCAATTTAAAGATACTCATGCACGAGAGAAAAAAGTCATTTATTTTTAATCCGCCGTGTGTGTTTTATCGCTGTTTTATGCAACCTTAATACGTTTTATGACTCGAACAGCGAGTCTAAAATGAGATGTTAACACAGGTTTATGTATATCCGTGTATATTCTACATGAAAAATATGCAACATTAAACTGGGTTTAGGAACCTTGTATACGAATGGAACATGAGCAGCGACATTGATTCGAATCTATATCTAAATTTTGATCCTACAATGGAGTTTTCATCTATATATAGTTACCCAAATGTAAATCTTATAAGTTAACTCTGATAAACATACAAAATGTTAAATAATTTATGGACCATTTTTGTCCATAAACATGAGTTTTTGCAGCAATTAGGGCTACAACTATACATGTATGACGCTTCACTCAGTTGTACATGAAGTTAAATCGTGTCAAATGTCGAATATGCTTACCACTGCACAGAAATGAATTTACGATTTTGCATGCTACGCAATTTATGCTGACTTTTATTATACATTTCCAGTTATAGACATTAACTCGAGGCATGTTTATGATTAGGCATGGCGCATTTGGTCGCCATTTTTAATCTCGTTGATAGACACCGAGTTGCTTTTATTTCGTGTTTGGTCTCCATGGAGAAACGCATTTCGGCGGCTATAGATATGTATATCCATCGCCCCGTTTTCAAGACTTCTATAAATTTTGTCATAACCTGGATAACCGTGCCACGGCGACCTCCGTATACCCGACCGATATATACGTATCGGGGATTTAAGAACATTGAAAGAATGCCAAGTTTGATCAAACTTGATGGAATTGTTTTTCGGGAAGTCGGGGCATTTATTCCGCCAGAGAATTGTTGACATACCGAAAGATATTGAAAATATGTCCGATGAACATTTCTGTAATATTTCCAGATGTCACGAATTTCCATCGGGACACAAAAAATCGCGTTGCGTGAATATTGATTGGATATGATTTTTTAGACTACACGACATTGGAATTGAAGACAATGTTGCATCTTGTTTTGTTCAGCGATGCCCCAATTTGTACGCTGCTTGCTGATATAAGTACATCAAATAGTGTGCCTCCAACTATGTTAATATGTTCTTCTTACAAACATGTTCACTTTTCAACCAACAAGTTAACTAAAGTTTTGCCAACACGAAACTTTATATGGCACAAACTGCTCCTTCATCTTTAATGATCATGCCATTGTGATGTGCACGGTGGTCCAGAAGCAATCTCTATGGAGGGCTTGTCTATCTGTGGAGTTGTCACTAAAATCTTTGATGACTTTTTTTTTTGTATCCTACAACATTATGGTACCTTAAGTGTCTTAAGACACGAATAACGCATTAAAGAATTTGCTCGAGAAGCTTATTTTTTATCAAGATTTAAGGTACAATTTGAAGTACTGTACGTCTTAGGTATTAAACTGAAGGCCAGAGGCGAAATCAGAAATGTTTTTCCTCACAAATGTGATTTTCCTCCCAAAGAGAAAATAATCCTTTTAATAAAAGATGACAGACTGTCTGGAAAGCGTTCACAAGTGGCTTTTTTAGAGCAATTTTACACTGGAATCTAACGAACGATGCTGGTTTTCAACGAAGGGAAATAACGATGCTATATCATGCCTCCAGACATGTTTCAGATTTATATTCTGTTTATAGCGGCAAATATTTGATGTTCGTTAGCTATTTATTAGCTGTTTAATCCTTCCTTCTTTCCATGCTAAATACGGGCGATGTAAAGTGATTTTTTTTCCTGCAACTTGAAGCGTTACACGACAATGTCAATGGCGTATACGTCAGAGATCCTGACTATGCAACTTCTCATTCTTGATTTAACTGAGCATATTTCAAGCTGTATAGGTGAAGGAAGGCATGCTTTCAAGTTTTGCAATAATCGCGAAGGTGATTTTTTGGCAATTAACTCTTGGAAATTAACAAGATTAACTAACGAGCGATGCTGGCCGGAAATTTGAAAGTGCTCGTACTCGTTTTTCTACAGCAGTTGTTTCTGTAAACACCAAAGTTTTAATTCTTAAAAAGGGGGTAAAAGCATGAAATTCAGCATCGCTGATTTTAAGAGACTCATTAGTCAGAAAGAATTGCCCTCGGGATTTGCTCTTCTACCGTGCTGAGAGAACCAATTTTGTAATTGGATAAAAGCATCGTGCGTTTAATGGGTTTTAATGAGGTGTAAAGAGCTTTTAACCCCGGATTAATTGAAAATTGCTCGTTATTCCGAGTCTGGATTAAAGTGGGGTCGGCCAATGCGTTATCTTTTCTGGGCTGTCCTTTGTCCATTTCGAGCCATTTTCTTATTATTAAAACATATTTCGTAATTTCAGAGTAACAAGTTTTAAAACAACAGTCAGTTATAATGCTGTATATGAAACTAGTTGATTTCATCAATAAAATTCAGAAAATAATTTTTTTTTCTTCCCTAAAATAGCCCTTAACACATCTAGTAATGACGAATTTGTATACATTGATTTGTTAGTTTTTTTCAAAATATTTTGATTCGTGTCAATCATGTGTAAGCTAAGCAAAATTTCCAATGATTTACTGCTGCAGCATCTTTTATAACCAGTAATCGGTCGCCATTTTCAATTTGCCTTTTAACAGTTTAAGCTGTAAAAAAAAGTAACACACGCTTTCAACTGGAGTGATGTGTTTGCGAAATTAACTCATTATGTTTTGTAAACACTTTCGTCACGCCGCATTATGGTCTTACGCGAATGTTAAATCAACCAGTTTAGTACAGGGCTATTTTGTGAGTGACGTGGGAGTTGACACCTTTCGCTTTGGCAAATATGCGAATGTGCACAGTTGCGTAAACGTTAACGGGAGTTGGCCGTACGAAGGACTTATTTGAAATGACATTAAAAAAATGTATTTTGTCTCCCCAGAGTTCTTTTCCCCCTCCCCCACAACCTTTTTTTTCCACGGAAAACTACTCATCCAATTACCCCAGGGTGTCCTTTGGCGTACGCTAATAATGCACCGTTATTAAGGTTCACGTGTCGCTCTGGCGATATTGCTGTTTACCTGAGGAAGCCTCATCGATTTTTATATTAACCGTACAATGGCGCACCAGCCCATATTGATTCATCCGTTTACGATGAAAATGCCAAAAAGTTGTTGCGAGCGACTCGCTCGGATAGGGAGATTAAATTAACGAGTTTTTCGTCGCAAACTCAACGCCCACCCTGCTCATTTTGGCGTCTATCGATAACCAAATGGGCGGCAAGTAGGTGTGTTCCTAAATTCACCACTCGCACCACGCTCATTCATGTATACACGGAAAAGGTGTTTTAATATTGGGAGGCTGAGGTCACTCGTAAAGCATCTATCTGCAGTGCTGCAATTTTCGAACTGGCACACCGGTTGAAAAACACTGGGGAAATAGTATATTTAAACGGTGAATATTGAGTGAGACAGGGTAACAAACTAATAACACAACCAATTCTCAGTCCAGTTGGAATTTTCGTTGCTTTATAGAACGTCGTCTGCATAACGAAAAGTCATGAAATTAAAATTTCACGGAATTTTGAAAGACATTCATGAAGAAAAATTGCAGCCTCTGCTTGAATGTCGTGTTTATTATATGTGCATAACCAGCATTTCATACCGTATATTGGCGTTGTTTTAATGATTTACAATTTCACTTAAGTTGTTTTTGGACTTATTACTGTTATTGGTCACTAGTGTTGCACATGATCAGGACTTGTTTATCCATTTTTGCTCAGTTCCATCCCACTTCTTATCAAACGTTTGGAAAACGTACGAATGTACATATAAAATGTATTTACTTTGAGATTCCACCGTCTTTGCGACCCATAATTATCCATCCTCATTAAGTTGTGACGCACACTTTGTATACGTACTCTTATATCTGCTCACAACTCTCATTGACATCCACAGAATTCTCGCGTTTTTAGGGAAATGATAATAATAGTCTACATCGCAATAATTCGAGCTTATCGTCTTACAAGCTGCGCATTTGAACAAGACAACGTGATAATTCAAGCGTTGCTGTAATAATACTAGTTTTTTTGTGGGTTAATCATCTTTTGTTTTACGCGTGATACTTAACATTTCATTTTTTTTCTTTTTTTTTTTTTTTTTGCTTGCCACCGTGCATCACTTTTAATTAGTTGGAAGATTGGATTGCATATTACATTATGCAGGTATTTGCTCTTGTGTAAGTCTTAACATTTTTATTGCACAATTAAGATGAAAAAAAAAATGAAGAGGAATCTTTTTTTGTAATATATTTTATAATAATGTTCCAGGTAGTGTCTAGCTAAGACGTACACTGCAGCAGTGCTTTAACCACACATCCATTGTTTGAAGTTTAGTACGTAATGTGATTTTCACTTGCTAAGTGGAATGTTTCTTCTTATGGAACTAATACAAATATTTCATTAGACAAGGACGCGATTGTCAGAAAAAGGGAGAAAAAAATGACCAATAGCAACAACTGTCGTTCCATGCCACACTCTATTAACCATTGAAGTGCAGCCAATACGAACGCTTTTTACACAACTTATGAGGTGTGGAGAAATTGAACGGAAGTAATGATAACTACAAATAAGACTGGTAGCAGCAGCGCCGCTATGACATGTAGCGAGGCATGACGTTTGGAAATAAGGCGTTACGCTGGATGGACATCCCACAACTTTTTTTTTTCTGTTCGATTTGTATCTTTTGTTTGCGGCTCCAAAATTACTGATATTCTTTGTCAAGCCTTTATCAAATAATCTTCAGTCGATGAGCCGTTCACAAATGTTTGCTCGTCGATCTCCATATACTATATATTCTGAACTGGAAATATATGGGATATTCGAATTCAGAATTTTACATAAAATCAGAATTTACATAAGCATCACTGTATGGAAACTGAAGTTGGTTTTCATATTTACTGACTAGCACTTGGAATTAAGCGTTAACATAATGCAAATGCCTGAAAGCGTCAGCCAAGGCATCATTCGGAAAACATTTCTACTTGAACCTGCAAGAGTTTCGTGCAACCGGATATTGGACGCTTGCGTCTATCCAATTTAATGATGTTTACGAGAGACTACTCATCATCCGATAATCAATAGATGTTTCCCCCACATGCACATTATTAACCCACGAGTCGAGGGTGTGTAGTTCGTGTTAATTTCCAGAAATAAAAAAGAATAAACCCATGTTCCCGTCTTGTCTGGATTGGACATCTGACGGTGGATTTATCTCCCATATTGCTCTCACCATCGTGAATGACAGAATAAAATTGAATCCGTATAAATCCATTGAAGGAAAATAGCCTTTTGGTGGCCTAACGACGCTGGTATTTATGGGCTTACCTGCTGTTGCTGAAATCTGAAGGTTTTATGATTTATAAGTTTTCTGAAACTCTTGTGCAATAAATGATGTAGCCTAGTAGTTCTCGTATTTCCCAGATGCCTTATCCTGTCATTTAATGATCAAACTATTTGATTGCTTTCGAGAAGTTTTAAATCTTTTCTGCTGAAAATGACACGTTCAAAGAGTTGCTAATGTTTGTTCATTCACGCTTGAACGATGATTAAGCCTATTGCTCACCGAGGTTCCGATTACATAGAAACATAAATGGGTTGTTGGTGAAACTTGGTTATCGTGAAAACGGATCATTGTTGTGTTTTGGGATAAAAGATCAGTTTTTATATAAAGCTAATATGATGTCGCAAAAGGTTCCACGTTCTGAATGGTGTAATCACTTTCACTAAATGTTTCATAGATGGCGCTTCTTTAAAAAGGCGTTAGTTTATGGGACATAAAGTTGTTAGGGCTCTTGTTTCACATCCTCGAATCGTTTTGGATGGCGGAGACGTAATGATCTAACACTCACTGCTCAGAGTGTGAATTTAATCAGGTTGAGAATTGCTCGATTGCATCAGAGATAGGAGACGCGTAATCGATACTGCCACTTACGTCGAAATTTCAAAATGTGCAGAATCTTGTCTTGTCGCGTTGGTGTCTGTCTCGCCAGGCCTGATTTGCATTTGTTTTGCATTTTGAGGTCAAATTAAGTTTTCTCCTTCAGCGCCACCTTGTTGTTTTCCACTCTGCTTTCCAACACGCTCTATAGTCGGGAATTTAATCCCACTGAAATGGCCCTGGAGGAGTTGGATTTCAAGAAGCTGGTGTGGTGGCATTGTGTTCAACGCCATCCATCAACTTTCAAATTAAGCGGCTCTGGATTTTGTAATTTCTGCTCGATTAAATGCCAGCCACTGTCTTGTCGTTGTCGAAATTCGTTTCGTTCGACAGAAATTCGATGTGTCAATCGGACAAATATAAGGGGATTTTCATCACTTGGATTTCTGCGAGTTTCTTTGGCAGACGTGTTCTTCTTGTCTGTCATTTGTCCTTTTCACAATCGTGTCATAAATCTGAGATGGACGTGGACAGCATAAGTCAAAAGAAATCTTATTCTTGAAAATGCTGGCATTTTGAAAACATTAACGTGAGATTTCCTTAACATGATCATGAGAAAAACATGATGTAAATTTAGTAGTTGTGAAGTTTTAACCGTTGCAGATTATTTGTTCTTTGCATGGTCTGCTAAGGTCCTTCATATTCTGTTATTGCTAATGACGTATGCATGGTGTATTTTTTTTATGAGATTATCTTCTGGCACTTTGCAACCTAGATTTATTTTAAAAATTGTGCTGTATCTATCCTCTACCAAATTGCTGGTCACGCATTTCCACTCCGTCTATCTGGCGTCTCGATTTTCGGAGTATCATTTTTAACCCTCTCCTGTTTTATCCCCTCCTCCTTTTTGGTAATGTTCGCTCCAGCGCCGATCTAACCCATCTGCACAGTTCACTCTTTCTACGTGGATATAATGGAAGAGATTTGGAGCCATTAAGGAGATTGGGTGTCAGAAAATAGTAGCAATCTACGCGTCAAAATGGCTGCAACTACTTTGATGCATGTTTTATGGTCACAGGGCGATTCACCAATTCATTATTAAATTCCGTCGGAGGAAATTGCATCCACTTTCGAGAGACTGGCTTGATCGCATTGCTGAAATGGAGCGATGAACCCTCTGCCTTGTAATGATGAAGAATTGCATAATAACCCCTCTGAATGAGATAATTCTTGGCATGTTAACTGTGTTAAATATTTAACAGTTAAGTGGACCATGAAATATTGTGTGAAAATTTTAGTCCTTGCTTTAATTTTTCGCGTTTTTTTAAATGTTTCTTTCAAAACTCGTGATTAGTTTTAATCCTCAAGTATTAATTAAGCCTCTGGAAAAGGGCAATCATCGCATACAATGGTGTTATGTTGAGATGCACCCACATCGTTCTTAATGCATTGGGATTTAAGACTCCTACTAATAGGGCAATCACTGCGTACACACGTGTTATGCTTGGTTGTGCCCACATTTTTTCCGGGGTTAGCAATCTATAGGGGTTAAAAACTGTATGGCATACTCATGTTTTTTTTGTACCCCTCTCAAGTCGTGTAATTAGTTACGCTCAAAGACGAATGTTTTAACGGAAAATTAATGGAGTGTGAAATTACGTCGTGATAGTTCCCAGATTTACCATTTTTTTTTTTTTTGGTACGAAAAAAAAAACTGACAAAAAATGTGAAATTAAAACTTTTCGCTAAGCATCGCTTACACGTAGTCGCTTTTAATTCATCAAGACTGTCATTTGACTTTTGCTGCCTGCGTCGTAGTTTGTATGATACATGCTCTTTAAATGCGTCTACAATTAGGCCTTCTACGGGCTTCTTGTAACTTGTCTGGGCTGGCTGTTGGTCACTTGGGGAATGTCAGAGCGAATGAAATACTGCGTTTCTCAATTGGTTTTGTGTGTTTTAAATGAACTGAGAGGCTTGTCTATCACCAAACACGTCGTGCCGAGGGACTAATATGTAGTCCAAATAACCCTTGTACTTTCCGCGTATCCAGCAGCGCGTATACTTCGGTACAAATAACTATCGAGCAATTTGTACTCTCCCACTCCTCCCCTGATGCTGGTCAGGTATAGAGACTAATGGTGTAAGGTATACAATGTTGACACGGTTTGTCATAACTTCTTGTATAAATCAGCAAAAGATATATATTATTGAAAAATTAAGTTGCAGTAACAACATCGAATTACGAAGACCACGTTGTTAATTAACTCCTCGATCCTATAAAACGACGATTATTTTATAACAAATACTTAGTAGAACTTAGATGTTACATTAAGGTTGAATTTGTCGCGGGATGGACACATTGTTAATCGTATTTATATAACTGCTCACCAAAATGGTCGGGGAAGACACATCCGCTTCGTTGTTACTTTATAATGTTACTTATCTCGGTAGTAAGAATTACTTTATCGTTTTATCGTCGTTATCGCGCATGTTGGGACCAAGAATGGACGCGAAAACCAGCAGGATATTACGGCGAAAATCGCGAGCGTTAAGCGAAATGGCGTAAAACGACACGCGTTGTATATAGCGAAGACAATGCCAGGCTTTCCCTTTTTGGCATTTTTCCATTTTTTCTTGTTTAAAGACTCGCTGCTGCAATTCCCCTCTGGATTGGTGGAATCAACAATTTCGGTCAATGGCTTTTTGAATTAGACCTTCATCCGAGCGAGCTTTAATGGCGTATTGGGAGTAGTACTGCAAGGGTTACGAACGGTTTCGTAGGCATTCTGCCTCTAACGCACAAAGATGACTACTTTTCATTGGAGCGCAAGACGTACGTAACAAAAAACGCGGATCAATCCTAAAGATGTCAGCGATGAAATCCTGGAAGGCAATTAATTGGTTTTGTGTGAGAGCGAGATGAAAGCCGTGGTCATTTGGTGGCCAAATTCAGATGGAAATGCGATGAAAGGCATCAAAGACTAAAAGCCACTTTCATCAGACGTTAGTGGAAGTCCCCGATATCCATTCAAAGAAAGAAAATTGAAGCTGGTTAAAGAGGAGTTTTAAGTAACCCCAACGATCTCGTAAAAATTAGCAACGAATTTGTGGATGTTGGAGAGAAAGCCTCACGTCGAGCCGCCACCGATTATTCCATCGTGGAGGCACGCTAACCAATTAATTAATTAGCTAATGTTGGTTGGGGTTCTGCTGCCATTTTCCTTGCGCGAATACACTCCATAACGTTGGTTTATTACTTTTTTTCCCCGAATCCCGTTGTGGCCCATAAGTCATTGTGAGAGCGAACTTCTAAGTGCATTTGCTGCTTGTTGTTCATTTTGAACTTTTGAATCTTGCACGGTAATCTAATCTCGGGCATGCATTTGCCAGCATCTTGCAAAACGATCTTTAAAAAACAACAACCCCATGGACCCAAGGGGTCTTTCGCGACATATTTCTTTTTTTTTCTCATCACTTTTATTCAATTAGATTTGGTGCACAGCTCCAGGTGGCGTTTTAGCGAATTATTCGGCGGATGGCCGGTTATTTCAGACTTCAACTAAGTGATCTTAAAGACGCCATATTGAATTCGTTTTATGTGTGTGTGGTAAATCTGAGCGTAAAGTTTTTGACGAATATTCGAAACCAAAAAAAACCGACATTCATCGTTTCTTGGATCTTCCTTCAAAACAGTAATTCATGGTGATATTTTTTTTTAAACTGACTTTGAATATGTACCTGGAATAAGTCAGCGAAAAAAGTGATTTATTTTGAAAAAGTCAAGGAGTTTGCCACTTAACACTAGACAAAAAAGAAATGTGCTAAGCGATAAATATTCCTTATGTTGGCAACTTTGCATATTTTTACAATTGCAGTGGCCAATGTGTTCAGGGAAAAATTGTTTAGTAACTGGAAAAGTCAGGCAAGTTGAAAATTGTATTCCTGGTTAGGGATGCAAAGGGCGTTAAATGGAACTTTCGTTGCTTTGCCAAATGCATCTAAAGTACATCCATTTTGGGATAACATTTTTTTGGAAGCTTGCGAACCATGAAAGCAAACAGAGGGAAACTTGGTGCCCTGTTGACCTGAACGCAGCTGATACTGGCAAAGCAATCAAGGATTAGGATGGTCAGCTTTTTTCTCACTCGCAGTCATTCATGCGAGTTCGGACAATGGTGATGGATGCCTTATTCAGTGAAAAATCAAACAGAAAGCAGCTACCCGAATTGTAGGGTGTGTCATGATAGTATTATTTGGCAAACGGTCTTTGCAAGCTCTGGTTTGATGCTTGCTTTTCTTCCTACTCAAGCACCCTAATGTGGTCGCCCATTCTGTGACCACATGGCAACCGGCTGTAATGTACCCACACTAACTCATTGCAACTAGTGTAGGGAAAAACAGCTTCTGACGCTAGTTTCGTTATAACAAGTGAGACTATAGTTTTGCAGAATTGCGGCTATCGACTGCAGCCTTGCCTTCTTATACGTGGCTAATGCCCCGTCGCACGACCATTAGTTTTATGAAAATGTGTCGTTTTACAGCCGTTAACGCGTTCACCGGGGCATGTCCGAGAATTTAATTTCTCTCCTTAATCCTGAATTATGGTTTTCTAGTAACATTTCCAACGAAGCAGTTTTGTAAAGTCAACTTCCAGTTGAGTCTTTATGGACGCGGCTGCATTAGCACTAAGACCCTCTGAAAGTTTATTTCTCTGAAGAGAAAATAATTTTGTCTTTCGGCCTAATTAGAAAGTTTCTTTTTCCACGCTGATTAGACTTATTATTTGCCTTTGGCATTCATTATATAGGCGCTGCGCATTTTTCAAGCCACAACCGCCGTGTATACATATAATCCGTGCTCTGTTTCCACTCGCGTCTTGCCATCTCCAGATTAGACCTGTTTAGGAAATAAAGCTCGGATTACCTGGGTTGAATCCACAATTTTCTTCACCCTTATTACTCGCGACTCTCCTCGGATTGCTGTTTAAGGATTTTCATTTGCAGATGGTACGACTCGGCGCAGTTGTAAAATTCGCAAAGAAATGGCAAATTACGCTGCTCAACAACAGCGGGAGACATCACGTGATGACACCTGCAAGTGCCACAGTTTCATTGCGGATGCAAAAAAGAAAAATTTGACGGTCTAACCGTCCTTTTTCTGGAAACTGTGTTACATCTTCAGCCGTGCCAACATTTTATCGTCTAGAAAATTCCATCAGCATTGTTCTTTGAGGCTTTCTTTGACGTGACTTTCTTTGGTTTTCTTTGGCTTACTTTCGCTTACTTTTTACTAATTTCATATAAAAAAAGCACGATTCTATCGTTTACTTTGCGATACAAGATAAATATTTTGTTTTCATCTGCTACCTGTCATTAGACTTTAATGTTAATTAATAATATAATTTTTTTTGGGGTGATGATTGCCATTAAACGGAAGTGACACCCAATTATACACCCCGTGGAGGCGCACTTTTTTAAGGTGTGGTACTGACGCGTTTCCTCAATTTCAATTTTTCCCCATCATGAAGAAAAATTGCCTTCCATCTCTTTCATCCAAATTAAGGGCCCCACCTTCTTGTGGGACACATTGAGTGGGGGCATAACTAAACTGCGCTGTCATACTGCGATGCAATGAATGAGACTGCCCTATTTCGAAAAGTGGCTGCGATATAAACAATGCATTTTTTTATGACATTCCTTGATGTGTTCATCATTTTTCCCCCTCGGAAATCTGCATTTTCTGCTCTTTCCGTCTCTTACGGACCGTTCGTTTTGCGGAATTTCCAATTAATTGAGTGGAATAATGCCTTAAATAAACCTCACGTTGATGCACACACACACACTCGCCCCCTGTTTTGTGGTGGCGCCATAATACAATTTACTGGTTAGCAATAAGTATACTCGTGCTGCATGCGACAAACTTAATAAGATCACCATAATAATGAAGTCCATCAAGACAGAAAATAGATCCTGGCGCAACAGCCTGGGCTTGAATAGCGCTTAATTAGGCCCCGGCTCGCAATACCCACGTTGCTTGGCAACGTTGGAGGCAACACGCAGAAAAACACTCCTTTTCAGGCTTAATTTTGGGCTCTTTGTGGACCTGTTTTGCGTATCAATGCGTTTTTGAGTGTGTGCGTTCTCAGTTGTGATTGCCGACTTGCCGTATACGCGGAAATTCCTGGATATGAGCATGGTCTGTTGTTGGTTGTCTTTTACTACATGTAGTCGACCATTTTTGCTTCTACAGGAAACTGATGGTTTGGTAAGGTCTACACCTTCCCAACCGACCGTGGTGTATTCTGTACGAATGCAATCGTGGTATGATGTTTTTAAACTGCAATGCTTTTTGGTTTCATATCACGTTGGGCATTGATTTTAAGGTCACTTTTGCATATGCCATACGCCTGATTTTCGGATTACTATGTTACTGTTTTGTATTCTTTCTAACTTGTAATATTGTAATATTAGGCGTAGTATTGCTATAGATGTATGTTTTTGAGATTGTCATAAACCAGTTTGAAAAATCTGGAAAAAGCATAAGTCGCATGGGGGTGGTGGAAAATACAAGAAGATTGCGATACAAACTGCACGGCATCCGACATGTACAGAGAGAAACAATCAGCAACGGCGCTGCAATCATAGAAGATTTTTCCAAAATCACATCGGGTTTTTGTTCGGAAAAGCTGAGACTTTTCATTTCTCGTGACTCGGGGGTTTTCATCGCGAATAGAAAATACAATTAGAAAGTTTCTTTCGACGAATGAACGCCAGAGGGCTTCGGGTCCTTTTCCCTTAACTTTGTTTATTTTCGGTGTACATTAAAATAAAACATTGATGTTGCCAGCGTCCTTATCTACTGTATTGTTTCCAAAGGCCGCAATTATGAAGCAACGCGATCGCAAACTTCGTTTTCTCCCAACAAATTTCGCTTCTGGTTGTTTTCTACCATTTTCTATTAAATCCCAATTGTTTACCTTAAAGAAGCGTTTGGAGATTGCAACTTGTATTCACCCTCGCTGACATTTTACATCCTAATTGAATTTTAATCTCCATTTTACCTGGAGGGGGAGTTGTCATTAAATCCAATTCCAGTTTCGTAAAGACGATTTATTAAATTAGATTTGAAAGGAGAGTTTGGGAAGACATTGTTGCCGTCGTGGTGATGCTGCAATGACAATTTCTTAGTTTTTGTCTTCTTCTTTGGAAAAACAAGTTTATTAAGTTTGCTAATTTTGAATTGCAGTTTAGATTTATGAGAAAAATTGACATTTGATTTCATCGCATTGTTTGAGTAGCTAATTAATTTTAATAAACATGATACGCTTTGATATGTCAACAAAATAATTAATAAAATAAGATATGTTAAATTAATTAGCTTCGTGTTGCAATACATATTTGCTAATTTAATCCTTTTTTTAAATTTTACATTTTATGGCTTTCGTGAAAGTTTATTAGCAATTTTATTTGTTTTGTACTTCTTTGAGATCGCCTTTTTTTAAGAATGGTTCTACTGTAATTAAGTTATTGCTCGTGGAGACATTAGTACACCAACATTAAGCGATGATGTCAGTTGCTAATTCAACTATGTAGACGGTTTTAAATTAAGCAGCGTAATCTCGGAATGACAATTCTCTTAATAAAGTGGCATCTTTATCATATTTTTTTCTTCTTCTTGAAATTTTGCTTTCACAGGCATAGGATTTGTGACTACTGCCGTTTATATAGAAGAAACCTTTCATGGCAGCGTCTGTTTCGGAAATAATAGACCTGCCAAGATTAGAATTTCATTTATTTGGTGCACAGCTGTTTTCTATTAAATAAATATGAATCCCCACAAAAAAACCTCACTTATTTACTAGCGAGGTCCACGATTTCCTCGATTATTTCTCGAAAAACAAGGTCTTTAGAAATGATAGAGAGAAAAAAATCGTTGTTTTCTACTCACTCGCGTTGCCAATGTTTGTTTTAAGTCTGAATGTAAGATTTATATTAGTTTTATACCGAAGTCGCGTTTTCTTACGGACACGTATTTTGAGGACCAGTTTTTGGTATTTATGCTCTTCGGAATGTACGCATTAGATGCAAAAAAGAAACGTTCGGAATATATGAAAGGGCAAACTTGTATCATTTTCATGAATTATGGATGTTTTTCTCAATATTGGATAGGAAAGACTACCCAGAGGTACCTCTAGTTTCTTCTCTAGATAGAAAAAAAACCCAACAACATCGTGGTATTTTATAAACCAGCTTTGCCTACACGTAAAGGGACTGGATATTTGAAGGGGCCAAAATGAAATATATTTGCTTGAAATATGAATTTTGAACAGCTTGAAACAAAAAGGGGCATGCCTTGATCATCAAATGCGAATGGATACGTGAATTGCAACTACTGCTGGTGCATCAGCAATTTCATATATATATATATCAAGATCGTTATTCGTATAATATTCGATGTGTACTTTATTTATAAGATCATAGCAGTTAACGAAATGTTTCTCATTGCTAAATCACGCTATATCGAATATTAAAATTGAAGTAATTGTTTGGGATTTGTCCAATATCTAAACGTTTCATAGACATGCTATTCTGAAATGCATTACCATTAGTAATGTGTTATTATATTTGCTTTAATGTACATTTAGTAGTCTTGTATTTATCTAATTCTTGTTTCATTTTTTTAGGTAAGTTTAACGTTGTTATCGATCTTTGACCGTCTGCCAACAGTAGTAAGTTCTGCCAGTTATTTACATAATGTACTTCTTATATTCATGTATACAATCTTTACACATTTCTGTATGCATTTAATGAATGTATATGTATATACAGCTCGTATGCATGTTATTCATGAGCAAGCTTACTTAATGTTTGATATGTATAGTGTACATATCTTAGTGAGGACAACGTCGTTCCATTCCTATTGCTTTAGATGGAAAGGTAATCTAAATGCAACCGCTCAAACTATTTTACGATCACCTTGTTTTTATGCTTAAACATGTTTATTAATTATCGCCTAATTTTAACTATGTGATCTTTTTAATGATCCTGTTTATTGGCCATCAAAAGTCCCCCTATCCATAAAGTAACGTAATACCTTAAACATGTACAACATGGCGTCGTTTCCTTTTCCTATCTTTTCAAGTGAATTTCATTACTCCGAACCTTTCCACTAAAATTCTTTGCGCAAATTTGGCCGCTGCAACTGCTAATGGTCGGCAGATTGCGGCCCAAATGGCTTCAAATCTTATTTATTATGCAAGGAAGTGAATAAATAATGGTTTTAGTACTCGTGGTCTGGCAGGTTAGGAATAAGACTTGCCTGAAATATTCACACCTTTCTGGTCATTATTGCAGCGGGAGACATTGGTTTGAGGAGAACAACTTCATCTGACTTCTCATTTGAGATAACCAGAAAGTAAATTATCTGTTAAATGCCAACATTTTTAATAGCACTTTTTTTAACAAATGATGCTAAATGCAGTTAACTGTTTTAACACCATTTCTAAAAATACGCTCCCTAAATTGTTTTCCTTGAATACTTTATTCGCCCTGGTTTGAATAGGAGGTTGGCTGGTTAAGGGAGTAAACCAAATAATCTGGATTTCATTTTTAAAATAAAATGGCTCTGCAGCATATGTAATGTATGTTAAGAACTTTTGAAAGTTTCATTTTAAAATTAATATTGCGAACCAGGTTTGTATGATCCAATCAAGGATTACTAGCATTGCTTAAACTTTCATAATTTCAGCGATTTTGAGAAATCATTGAAATTGTGTAAATAGATAAGGCTCTACAGGTCTCAGCCCGTCTCGCCATTATTTCAGAGGTGTGGTATTTTTTCATGGTAATGTTTGTTAGTACACATGGTAGCATCCCAACTCATTGTCAACTGTGTAGTTTACCAGTGATATAGCTCGTGTTCCGCACTTTTGATTAAAATACCAAAACTATCCAGCATTAGCATTACACATTTCTGTTCGTGCACATCCTATGACCGTCGTCCGTCTGAAATGCTCGCCGAGGGAATTGGCGAATTCTTTCCGATGGAAGATTCGGATGGTATTTATTTTACAACACTTAGATCCATTTAGCCCGAACAGAAAAAAAAATCCCGATGAAATGACCAACAGATGGCCATTTTATGACTGCTATTGAAATGGACGTCCATATTCTTCTTTCTGTGCAAGTGAACTTTTCCGCGGTTTCCTTTGTTTCTTCTTATTCTGGGGTCGGCAATGTCCATTGGGAAGAAGCGTTACTTTTAGTCATTTCTGTAAAAAGGAAAATGGTGCAGTTTCCATTTTTGAGGATGTTCGAATGATGGCCAGTGGACGGTGGAAGCTAAATCATTTTCATTACTATCGTAAATTCCTTTGGTCTCACTGGTTTTCGATGACTGTGTTATGTTACTGTCTTTGGTGTAGTGATCTGCGAATAAGTGGGTTGACCCACGGATCAGGCTAGCAATCACCTAATGCCCATTCCAATTTACTTTCACAAACTTCTATTATTTTTATCTACTAATGCCCCAACATTTTTGTATAATTTTTCATATTTGGTTTATATGGGCTATAGACTTCACTTTTCATCGGCATTGCACACTTGGATTTAAATTCCGTCTCCTGCTTATGTATATTGAGTAATAAGTAATTGACTTGGCATATGTCAAGTTTTCCATTTATAATTGTCAGAAAAAATTCTTTTAAAAACTGGATAAGTTAAAGAAGTAGAAAAATGCAGCAGTTTTCGGGGAGCCATTTTGCTATGTTCATTACCCACGTGTTTGAATCTCCTGCATTTTTCTGTGGAATTATTTTGGTTCAACACTTCCAAGCCCTTTACTGTGACGTGCCTAGTAATAAGCAAAGGTGCCAATATTATGCGTGACGACATTGTTACTATTTGTGCAATTTGATCCTATTCAACGCAATTTACTAGAGCTGAGATTCAGGAAATACACTTAGACGAATATTGAATTTTCTGCAATTGAGGTAATTTACAAAATTCTGACATGCCACTAACTGACTTTGTCGACTTACAGAAACAGTTGAAGAGCTAGCACTAACGTTTAGCTACTTTCAACATTTTGTTAATTAGTACATTTTCATTGCATTAATTCTCCGGTTACGGCCTTACGGCGCTCCGTATCGTGTCTCTACAGGGTTGTTAGGAGGTAATGGCATTTTAGGTTTGTAATTTTTTTTTCCGGATATTACTTGGTATACTGTATGCACTATATAGTACGCTTTATCCGCTCTGCGAGGACTCGCGTGACTTAAACCTATTGGAAATGTTCAAGCTCTTCTATTTTATGTAGTAAAAACAATTAGCAATCTCTGTTTCGTCCATCTTGTTGGCGTCAGTGGAATCGTGGCCGATGTTTATGCAGATCATTTCATGAATATATACATGCGGTCTAATTAGACGAAGCGCTTTTCCATTAGTCCTTAATTACACGTGCTCTGTTTTGACAACAACATATGCGTGTTCATAATCGGCATGGTTTATACCTTTTATTTGTATTTTTGGGGGTGTCTTTCGATGAACATCGTCACTGCGCTCCATTTAATTAGATTTGGAGATCTGGAGACACTAGCTGCCTTCAATCTTTATCATCGACTGTGTCATCATTGACTTCTACCACCGCGTCACTGTGGGTGGCGTTGCTAGCGTGGCGAACAGCGCCACCTGTTTTCGAAACACCACAGGTCTAGATTTGTTAAGGAATTAATGCAAATTCAGTGCTACAGCAGAAGTAATGTCATGTTAGAGATTTGGACTTTCATTGCAATGTATAATGAGTAGTGTTGATAAAATCTAGCTTTTCGCCTGAAGTAATTCATAATTATAAAGGGTAATATAATAGGCGAGATGAAATCATTATCGATTAGTTTCAAATAACAAGCCTGTTCATCTTGTCTAGGTTCATATGGAAATGGAAATTGTTTGTTACTGTGTTTTAACAGGTGACAATGATAACAACGGACGCATATGCTGATCAACATTTAAAAGTTTAATTAGTTAACAAGGATATGTTATAAAAACACCCTTGATCCAGTGATACTTAATATAAAGTTTTGCCTCGAGGATATACCAATTTCATGCTATAGTTGTGACTATTTTTGAAATTAGTTTTTCTTTTTTTTGTGTGTCAGTCTTCAAAAAGCTCGTCTTTAATTGTATTCAATTTTTAAGCGTTAATTGAATTTTCCTCATTTTATTCATTTCGAATGCGACCATTCATTAAGCGGAATTTAATTAAATGCCGCCCTTATAGTTGCTTGCGAAAATTTATTCCTAGAAATTAAATCTGATGGATCAGTTTTCCGTGCCTTAAGCGGCCCCTTTCATAAACGGCACACAAATGTGACTTTCAGTTTTAGCCCATGCAGCCTTCGTTGCGTGGCGCTTTCAAACTCGTATTATCTAATAAATTTCGTCGTTATCAAACTTTACGATTAGTTTCCCAAACTGCCTGCATTTCACCTAATATATAAAACCCAAGGGAATTTCTGTCGCAATAACCCTTTCGGTAATGGCTCTGGCCGCCATTAAGGTATACTGCGCTGTACGCGTCCCTTTCAAATTGCAGCGTTTTATTTATTCGATCAACTCTCCTAATTCACTCGTGATTCAGCCGAGGAACATGAATCTTTCACCACCCTCCCCAAATTCTCCCCATTCTAACTGCACATTTTCCAAGAATTTCCAAATTTATGTCTGGAAGCTCTGGAGTTGTTTTGAGCATATGCAATCCGTGACCGCCATTTTAGGCCATGCGTTCAATGTTAGGAATTATTGGATTTAACATGAAACAGATATTCGATGGGCGCGGCACGAGAAATGTATATCTTAAATATGTTTGAAAGTCAATTATAAAAATTGACAGTGAGATTTTAGTCTATCCCACGCAGCTCGTGACTTTATGTGCCCTCAAAAGTTATGGGTTGTGATGCACTGGAAATCTCGCTGTCAAGTTTTATGAAAAATGACTTGAAGACATGGAATGAATTGAGTTCGATTAAATGTCAATTACAAATGTGGATTGTTGATTTCACTCCAGCTTTTGGTTAAAACGTTAACCCACGCTATCTTGCCAGGGTAATTGGAAATACTTTAATTAGTCAGCAAAAGTTGAAAATGTTACTTCTGAAAGAACCATGTTGCGTTGCTGGAAACTTGTAGCAATGAAACTGACACGGTATTAGATGAGTTTCGATTTTTTTAAAGATGTTTTTAATATCTGTATAAGGTTGACGACGTCCTGCAGTAAAACATTTATTGCATCGCGTAATAGTATCGTATTTCTTGGTTCTGGTTCCACAACGTTGGCGTGCTGAGGTGATCGTAAAATGAGTGCGTGGCAAGTGTGTTCGGCAAGGTGATTGGGTAGAATGCAAATGGCGTCATCGATCTCACCGCTTGTCAAACGTTGTTATTGGATTTGAGGTTCCAAATAACGCGAGCAGCGTTGCTTCCAAGATGGCCGCCAGCCTGCGATTATCGATCGCACTTGTATATTATTGTCCCGCTCGCAGCGCCCCCCCACCTTCATCGCCCTCTCCTCTCTGCTTTTACCCGTAGTCTTTCTTCTCCATCGTCGCGTCGGATCACATTTTCCTCATTTTTGGGGCATTTTTTTGCAACGGCGCTGCCTTCGGCCATTTTGGGCCTTTTGAACGTGAGCGATAAAGTAGCCAGTGGTCATCCGCGTATCGGCGGTTGAAACAGACGTCTGACCGCGTTTCTGTCACGCTGCGACGGGTTTACACTTTGATCCGTTCGCTGTTCGTTGCATCTTGATGACCACTCTTGTAAGACTTGATGATTGACCGAAGGAGTGCTTCATCTCCCACTTAATTTTCCAAATCTTAAGCTTGAACTTCTTGAACTGTGACCCAACCCCGGACCAGTTGCTGCTGTCGGGTGTGCTTATCGGGCTTGCTGACCCCGCGCTGTTCATGTCTCCTGAACAACATTAAAGCATTATCAGAAGTCAGCAGTGGTGAGTTTGTCATTCAACTTAACCAAGGGTTGGGTTAAGTCTGGGCCCTCTATAGACTTTTTTGGTGTTGGATCTCTTCATCCAATATTCAATTTTACTATTATTGCTATCAGTAGTCATCGAAGTAACTGGTACTGTCCAAAGGAACAGATACAGAAGGGCAGAGTGACATGATATTGTTTATTTTGTTAAACGTATGCACAGGTCCCAAGACTTTATTATGCTTGGATTAATAATTATACGCATTGTATATTAAGCCCCATGTAGTAGGGCAATCACTGCATACACACGTGTTATGTAAGAATGCATCTAGCGCAATTGTAATTGGAGCTGCGGTTCGTTCTCATAAGTTGGTAGATGGCGCTGTTAATCCACCGCAATTAAGTTGCATAGATGGCGCAAGTGCTTTCATGGAATCGTGAACTTGCAGCCGCGTGGCTTTGGAGCTAATACCCTCTTGGGATGAGGTGTTGATTGCATTAGTTGAGCATTATTAAACGTATGGCCGGTTGCACGGGGATTAAGTAACCATGTCCTGAGATTAAATGACTTATTACTTGTTTTAGAATAAAGATTAATTCTCGCGGTTGCATTGGTTCATTGGAAATTGTATTAAAGTCGAGCTGTACTGTAATGCTCTTTGGTTCTTCAAATGAGATTCACCGACTTATGCCGTTGCTTTTTTTACTAAGTGAAGTTCGTTTTAATCGCAATTATAACCGTGCCTTTCATTAGCAATTTTTAATAACGCAAGATTGCTCGTTTGGAAAACGCATGAACTGGTCTTTTGTTCATCGACATGAGTTATTATCAAATTTGGCTAAATGAGCAAACTGCGGTTTCATTGTGCAGGAAGGCGAACGGAATGTTTCGTCGTGTCATTAAATTAATAGGGAACATTCAATTAAATTCACTTTTGATGCAGTTTTAAGTGCTGGGGGGGTCACACTGTCAGCGTCCTCGCGTCTCTCGCTATCTCGTTTTTTAAACAAACTCGGCAGCATTGGTTTTTGGAAGATTTTTATCAGTATGTGAACAGCTTGTTGAAATTTTTAGACACACTTATGGCCATTGAATACGTCTATATATCAATCTTTTTAAACATGTCTGAATATTTCATTAAAGGATATATTCCATACGTTGGAGTTGACGTCCTGTGCAGATGGATGCAGCCATCTCTTTTGCATAATTCAAAACAACATACATGACTAAACTTAACGTTGTTTTAATTTAATTTTCGATCAAGTATTTACAATTGTAAACATTGCGAAATGGATATTTAATTTTTATGGATTGTTTGCATAACATTCGGGGTTATCTGGAACTGTTTGCACAGCCAAACCTCAATTCCAGTGAAATAAAGGTAGAATATTCGCTTTGTAAAATATTGTACTGTATCGCATAAACTCATGAAAATTTGTCAGAAGTATAGAACGAAATTGGTGTTAAATATTGTAGCATCTGTTTGATTACAACGTACCATTGCATAACCATTAAAAACCACTGTCCTAGCCAATTAAATATCGCCCATTTAATTCGCAATAGGCGAATGGGCCTCGCAAATTCATCGCTCATTTTGCGAATAGTGTAAAAAGCACGTTTCTTTGTTTGGTCATGAGGGAAAGAATGGGTGCTTGCACATTATCATAAAAGCACTAAACATTAATTATGAATGCTAAATTCGGTGCGCGGTTTAACGTAGCCTCCATTTGTTTAAAAAAAATGCGGCGTTTTTATGACCGGAATAATTGTGGTTGGTTTTGAAGGGAAAAATAAACTGTTGATGCTTATTCCGTGCGGACCAAGGGAAATCCCGTTGCGTGAACAAACCCATAGAGTTGGATTGGCGTTTAAGCGCCGTTAAAACTGATCCCGTTTCAGATATCAACTCATTATCCGTCACCTACTTGCTATTTCATTTCCAGGGACAATACTTAAATTTAATGTCGCCTGTAATGGGCACTACTCTTCCTTCTATGAAAAACTCGTGCTTTGTCGCTGGAAATTATACTTCTTTGGTAGTGGTAACAATGCATTTTAGGTTCTGGTCCTGTTTAACCTGTTGCACAGATTGCAACATAGATGGCGTTGCAATTTTTTCTTCAAGGTATTTTCGACAAACGCATTCATTATAATTTTCATAGAAGTTTCCACGCAATTTCACGTATTTCTATGAGTAATATTTCACCTTACCGTTGTAATTATTTTTTTGTTAGTGTTTGATCGGGAGGAAACAATTATTTACTAGGTTTCATTAATAATGGATCAGATGTTCTAACGATTTAATGTTATAACGAAATAAGCCTCGGTGGTTGGTTATGTTACATCTAGCTTCAATATCATTTTATGGAAGAAAAAAAATCCATCTTTTTTTCTTTTACCCGAACGATCCCAAGAGACTCCCTCCCAACCAGCACACATTTCAAATCCTTAAAATCCTATAAAAAGCAGTATTTTTTTCCCTCCTCGTCTTTATTTTTCAGCGAAAGTTTAATTAAACATTCCTCTTTTCAAAATCGATATTTTGCCCGTGTCTGTCTTAGCCAAAAACCATCTGTATTTCTGATGAGTCATTTCACGAGGAAAAGTAACCGTAGGTTTAATTTAATTGCGCCACTATACGAACTGCATTTGTTTAATGAAAATTATAAAATTTGGCCCGGCTATAAATTATGCAAACCTGTTTTAACTCTGATATTTTCCCCTAACAAGGATTTCTCATTACGAAATGGATTTCTACGGCTTATTTTCAGAAGGGTCCTTAAGTATACATGGCGCTCTCTCATAAGCATGCATTAGACATACTCATTTCAGCTACATTATGATTTCATTATGAGAAACATTGATCTCATTCTGGTGTACAAACTAGACAAAAGCGATCTACATGCTGTGCTGATTTCACGAGAAAATGCATGGCTTTTCTGCAATTTTTAGATTAAAGAATCTTTCTACGTCTATGTTAATTTCTGTTAAAATCAGCACGTGGCTTTTGTGGACTGTTAGTGAACTAGTTTATTACCCAGTAACACATTATATCAAAACTTGACAAGCACTAGGCAACGTTGGCGAGTTTTGACAATGACATATTGGGCATTGTATCAATACACTCGTGTTTTCAACAATCGTAAATAATCCATTGCAAGGCGTTATTGGCTGCTTTATGATTGATAGTACGGTCGTATTATGCAAACGCCCTCCAGTGTCTTGTAACTTAGGAAGTGTTTGCCTTCTTCGTATATATGTATTCGTGCTGATACAGCACATAGTCATCGGTCGATTTCTGGTTTAGTGATTTTTTTGTCTTTGGGTGACGGCTGGGTTGTGTGTTTACACATCTCAAAATTCAATACAATTTTTGTGTGTGTGTGTGTGCTCGTTCAGGAAATGTGCATTTGTCGTGGAAGCGTGCTATCTTATGACTGAGTCGCATTTTAGCAATTCATTGGAAAATCAATCGCCATTATCTTTGCCGATGAATATTTCTCAGGGACAATATGACTCTAAAAATGGCGCTCGACTGCCATTGATCGCAATGGAAACTTCCTGATCGATGCTTGGCATCTGTTATGATAGTGTGGGTGACTCACGCCCTCTTGTAGATTTCTTTGTTTTTACAAGTGGAAAGGGCAGCCTGGGAAAGGGGATGCAAAGGATCCTTCATCGCAGACTGACCTTTTTGCGGTGGGTAAATTTATTTATGCGAAATCAAGATGTCTATAGGCCGTACTGCTGCAACTCCCCTGGTTTTTTTTTGCACGCAATGCTATAGGTCACCAGGGTGCTCTTAAACTGGAATAAGAACTTGAATAGTGAACTTCAAATGTTGCTTTAACTACCGTTGAAAGCTTAAATCCTGTATATTTCTGTTTTTTCTGAACTTTCTATTTTGTATGTCCACATTTTTCAATATTGAATTGAATAGGTAAATTGAGTTTTACAATGACTTTTTGCCTTGGAATACATTTTATCCCTGGTGGAAAAATATCGCGTTACATATATGGTCCATAACATTGTATATATACCCATACATAACATGCTTGTTCATAAATGGTTAAATGTGCGAATGTATGACCATAAATGACCATACTGTACATTCGAACGTATGACCATGTACAGTATGCCCATATTAGATTAAATATCTCCATTCGTGTCCACTTTCTGCATCGTGTGTACTTTGAACATCAACCTAGGTCCAATGTTTTATTCCGTTCTTGGACATACGAATATGGCCATACATGTTTTCAGACAGGTATAACGAAGTGGGACATACAATATGGCCCTTATCATTTTTCCACTAGGGTTATTGGGAACTGAAGTTTTGGATTGAACATAAAATAAGCCGTACGTGTAGTCCTTTGGAAAACGCATGATAAAACCTCTCTTAACTGTCTGCTTTATTGCGCTATATACATAGATGAGACGTTAAAGCAACAGTTCTTCCTAGCCCAAGTTCAAAACTAATAAAACCCTAGCAACAATTGGTATTTAATGTAGCGCCACCAAGGAGCGAACCTCATTAGATAAACGCGTACATGTAATGGACTTCGACTGTTCATCGAGGGCGAAGAAGAGACCATGGAATTTCTTTCTAAGATTTTTAACCCGTTGGTCGTTTTCATTTGTTTAACGATCGACGTGCGTTTACGTTAACCCACATTCAATATGGCGGATTGGCTGTGCGCCTGCAGTCCTAGACGAGCATTCTAGAAGATTGAAAGTGTAATGACCATCTAAGGGCACGTCAATAATTAGGTTAACCGAGAAAACTCCGTTGCGGGAGCGTCGTAAAACAACAATGGCTGCGAAACATACGGTTGTTAGCCCCTATAGTCGGAATTTGATAACTGCACTCGCTAATATAATTAACAGTGGGTCATGCACGCCACAAGGTACTAAAACAAACCTGCATTTACTCCCGTAATTATATTACAAAGCACACGACTAGCTAAACCATGGGTAATTCTACAAACAAAAAAACAAAAAAATACATTGTTCTGTCCTAAATGTGCAGGCCCTGTAACCATTTCTCGTCACTATAAACACACGTTTGATTAATTGCTCCGAGCTTTTTAAAAGAAGCCAGGCTGTTCAAAGTAGACGTGTAATTAAAATAATGGTTATTCAAATTTCGCCTTTTAATCCTGTTAAGTTGCAGAGGTTTTTATGCATCTTGCCACCAAACATTCAGTTTGTGCTAAGATGAAATAGCTTTAAGACCGTTGTTAGGTCTAAACGTGAATTTAGTAAAGAGTAGAGTAGTTGGACGTGTTATCGATTTAAATATGTGTGCTCTGTGTATTCACATATAAAAATGCTTTTGGTCTTATGTCTACTTCATTATGACTCCTCTGGCGGAAGTAAGTAATTTAGTGCCCAGTTTTATGTGTCACGTTTCTGAGATAACTGCAATGTTGTCTTGTTTGTGTTTTAATCTGCACAATCTAACCTGGATTTGAATCCTTTCTCTCGTATTCTCAGAATTCTTAAAACATATCTTGTTCATTGATATGCACTGGTGCAATTTTTTTATTACCATCCATAATCTCATCATTGCACTGCATATATACGAGCTCGTGTTCATTGGCTTCACTAAAGTAACTAGTAATTATTATTGAATTTAGCTCACATGTAGATCAATTCTTGTGTTTGAAAATATTTTCATATTATATTTAGCATGATAAACACGTTTTCCACGTGGCATTACTTATTAGGCGACTTAGTATTGTCAAGTGTCAGCTGTTTTTTTTGTTTGTTATGTTAAAATATTTCGTTTGAAATTAATGTGTGTTTTTCTCTGTTTTAGGTAAGTAACTGGACAGTTTAAATTTATTGGAACGAGGTATGATGCACAGACTGATAAGATGGCCGACCACAAGTTTGATTTTTATGCTCTTGGACAAAGCAGCAAATTGGTTTCGCCCATTGGAAAATTTGGTCAAGTAGACGGTGGTATTCAAAATGCGCTAACTTATCAATTGAATTAACATGTCCAATCCGATTGTTAACGAAATTAGCGCTTGACATGCCCAAACCCAGATGGGATGCGATTGGCAACCACATGTCTAATGATAATGTGTTCATTGCATAAATGCGTGGGAATTTGAATGCAGAATAACGTTGTTAACCGCCGCCGATGAGGCTTCTCGTTTCAACCGTAATTGCGAAATAATCACATTTTCATCACATTACTGCAAATTTGCATCGAACTGATGAGCAGCGTGATAGTCAGCTTCCAAGCGCTGGAAACGGCGGGTTAACGCTGTTTAATAACGGATTAGCGTGGCTTTCAATATTTGTTAGCGCTTAAATTGCGTTGGAAGGATTAAAGCGAGTGGTTTCCACGCACATAAGCTCGTGAATGAAATGCTCGATTATTTATTTGCATCACATTTATAAAAGAAAAACATGGAAATCGTTGAGATAGATGCCAGTCAAGAATGTGTTGTTGCACATACAGCTATTTTACTTTCTCCTCAAATAACTTAAAGCTAATTTTGTTCTCTTTAGATTGATCATATGCATTTTATGATCACTTGTAGAATCTAAATGGTAGCATATTCAGGAGCAACACTGTTGTTACTTAGAGAAATGACCAGGCTTCTCACCTCAATGTTTAATAACCCCAAGAAATGGCGATGGCAATGTTCAATGGCTGTAATTGGTGCGGCATTCATTGCTGATCTTAGAAATTAAAGGGCGCTATCAAGAATCCATGGTTTCTTCTATGATATACTCAGTCTATCTTTGGGCAGTAATACCGGCGCATAATGGGCACCTAAAGAGTTATTCATTCGTTTTATTGATTCCTATTGTGCGACTAGACGTCTTCTCTGCACGATGGCCACAATCGCTCAAGAAATTCATAACTCGAATGGCCGCATATATACAAGGTTCGCCTTCTTTTACGTGCTCTTATTCAGCGAATCTTTTGTTCCGTTCGCAATCTGCACGACCTTTTTCTCCCCCGTCTACTGGAAGTAATTCGCTGCTCTATAGATTAACAATAGACCAGCCTCGTAATAACCAAAAACGTTTTCATCCGCCAAAGACAATTGCATTCGCGGCGGTAATTGGTGTCCATAGAGATGGAGAGCTTCGCGTATAATCTGCGGCTATCTGCCGAGGTTTCGGTTACTTTGGCAAGAGAGTTGCTCGCAATCCAAAACCTCATTTCTCTCTCGCGCCCTTTATCCGCGGATCAATTGCACCACGTACTCGTCCAAACTTTCATCGTTTCAACAGCCCAGAATTCGACACTCGGCTGGGTTAGCAAGGGTTTCTATTTGGGGCTCGAGATGACTAACGTTAGGTAATTCCTGGACGATGATGACAGGAGACTCTGGCAGGAAAAAACCCACACAAAAAATAACACATTAGCCACATCACGAAGCAGCCAAAGGGAAATCCAACAAATTGAACAAAAAAAAAAACAACAACGGTGAAATCGTGGGGGAAGAAAAGGTCAATGCATTTGCAGTAAGGTCTTCAAACAACTTCTTGTGCAATGAGATAGCCAAGAAAATAGACCAGACTTCTTTTTTTTTGCATACTAGAAATGTGTACAGAAGCTGGTGATGTCCTTGTTGGAAAAAATCCATATGATACACACAGTTTATTGTATGGACGTGTATGATCATGACAGAAAGCAGTAATGACGAATGCTGCTCGCTAAGAGGCTCACATTTTGTGTTTAAACCAACTTTAATGCTATGGCACAATATTAAAAAGCGTGCATAGGTGACGAATTAGTTTTTTATCAAACAGTACGTGTACTCTCATTCTGTTTCCATTCTGTGATCGAACATCATTATTTCTCGACAAATGCTCGGGCTTAACGGGAATTAGCTTGTTGCTATTGTGCGTTCACTGGAATACTAAATAGGATGTCTAAATGGATTTAAAAGTAAATTTCTCATCAGTTAAATTTTATCGTGTGTAACATGCCATGAATTATGTATGCGTTGCATGGAAACGGGCAGAGCCGAGTCAATCTCTGGCAGGCGGGGCTTCAAGAGAAGGGCATATTTGTTTGCTGTTGAATAATGGATTGTTGGCAGAAATCAAATCTCATCTTAACGTTTCTTCTGGTGAAATCCATAAGGATGAGAGGGTCCAATGTTTCCGATAGCTTAACTTCTACATGTACTCGAAATGGGGTGGATTTTTTTTTTTAACACGAATGAACCCTTTTTGAAGATGTATCCTGCAGAAAAGTTTTCAATGTTACATTTCTGAAATAAAGCGATAAAAGACACAAAAAACACATGTGGACACAATTCTTGAAACAGGGAATGCAGACGTCTTTTATATAAAGTTTTGTAAATTGTCTAGATGCGGTATTTAAAACAAGCTAATGGTAATCTTTTTATTGAACATGAAGAATTTTCCCGTTTTTCCAAGCCTCGCTGTCCTGTTCTACTTTCTACATATCTCGTTAGTTTGAAATGTTTAATGAATATCAAGTAGACGTTATCAAGAGCCCAGTGCGTCCTAATTTGCCTAATGCAATTATTCAAATTGTTGTCAAATGAGCTTGCATATTATCTGCTAGGCATTAGCCATTTATCCAAAAATGCAAAAATTAAGCTGAAATCAATTCGCTTATGAAATTCATTCGTCATATCTCTCATCGCACGGCCAATGACAAAATTAGATCCAGCATCGTTGACACACTCGAGTTTTGCCCGTATTTACAATAACTAATTATGAAATTGCTACTAAGGCCTTCGGCAAATTAATTTGCAACGAATTTACAGAAGCTCTTGGCAACACGACTGCGGGAAAGTCCCAGTTATGGCGCTAGTAGTACAGTGTACCCAGATGGCGTAAGTGGGTGGTGATTTCCGGTGGGAGGTGACCACGCCCCCACCCACCGGAAGTGACGTCATAGCCCCTCCC